>CAUYLG010023468.1:0-113983 GCA_963573385.1 Cacajao melanocephalus | reverse complement strand
TCTTTAAGGATGTTGAATATTGGCCCCCACTCTCTTCTGGCTTGTAGGGTTTCTGCCATGAGATCATCTGTGAGTCTGATGGGCTTCCCTTTGTAGGTGACCTAACCTCTCTCTCTGGCTGCCCTTAGCATTTTTTCCTTCATTTCAACCCTGGTGAATCTGATTATGTGCCTTAGGGTTGCTCTTCTTGAGGAATATCTCTGTGGTGTTCTCTGTGTTTCCTGGATTTGAATTCTGGCTTGCCTTGCTAGTTTGGGAAAGTTCTCCTGGATAATACCCTGAAGAGTGTTTTCCAGCTTGGATTCATTCTCCCTGTTACATTCAGGCACATAGATAAAGTATAGATTAGGTCTTTTCACATAATCCCATATTTTTTGGAGGCTTTGTTCATTTCTTTTCACTCTTTTTTCTGTAATTTTGCCTTTTTGTTTTATTTCATTGAGTTGATCTTCAATCTCTGATATCCTTTCTTCTGCTTGATCTATTTGGCTATTGAAACTTATGTATGCTTCACAAAGTTCTCATGCTGTGTTTTCTAGCTCCATCAAGACATTTATGTTCTTCTCTAAGCTGGTTATTCTAGTTAGCCTTTCGTCTAACCTTTTTTCAAGGTTTTTAGTTTCTTTGCATGGGGTTAGAACATGTTCCTTTAGCTCAGAGAAGTTTGTTATTTCCCACCTTCTGAAGCCTGCTTCTGTCAATTCATCAAACTCTTTCTCCATCCTGTTTTGTTCCCTTGCTGGTGAGGAGTTGTGATCCCTTGGAGGAAGAAAGCTGTTCTGGTCTTTGATGATTTCATCCTTTTTGCACTGGTTTCTTCCCATCTTCATGGATTTATCTACCTTTCATCTCTGAAGTTGGTGATTTCAGATGGGGTCTCTGAGTGGATGTCCTTTCTGTTGATGTTGAACCTATTTCTTTTTGTTTTTTAGTTTTCCTTCCAACAGTCAGGCCCCTCTACTGCAGGACTTTTGGAGATCTACTCTAGACCTTGCCTGCCTGAGAATCACCCGTGTGGGTTGCAGATCAGCAAGTATTGGTGCCTGATCTTTCTTCTGGTAGCTTCGTCCTGGAACAGTATCTGCCAGGTGACAGCCAGAGCTCTCCTGTATGAGGCATCTTTTTGGTTATAGAGGGGTCAGGGAGCCTCTTGAGGAGGCAGTTTGTCCCTTGTCTGCCTGCAGAGGTGTTCCTGGGCTGTCACAGACTCAGTCCAGCTGCTGTGTAAGCTTCCTCTTGCTTTTGTTTACACAAGTATGTTTAGACCTGCCTCAGCAAATGCAAACGCCCTTCCCTGCACCGAGCTCGATCATCCCAGGTCAAGCTCAAACTGATGTGCTGGCTGCAAAACTCTCAAGCAAGAGGACTTCAGTTTGCTGGTCTTTTTGAGGGTGAGACCTGCCCAGCCATATCACCTGTCTCCTTGCTTTGAGCTCCCCCTTTCTTGGGAGCGGGTAGCTCCATCCTGCAGGTGCTCTTGGTGCTAGTCAAAATGTTTGTCCAGATCTGTGCCAACAATCTGCGGCATCTACTAGACCTGCTACTCAGATCTGTGTTGGTAACTTGTGGTGCTTTTCAGCCCAGTGGGGATCTCCTCATCTGTGGATTGCAGAAGGCATGGGAAAAGCACAGTATCTGAACCAGAGTGCTGGGGAGTGGAAGTCTCCGATCCTCCAGTCAGTTGCACTTCCTGGGTGAGGCGGAGCTCCACCCTGCCACGGTTTGCCCTCCTTGGGCTATACCCACTGTCCAACCAGTCCCATTGAAATGAACCTGGTACCTTGGTTGGAAATGTGGAGATCACTCGCCTTCTGCATCTCTCTCGCTGGGAGCTGCATTCCGGAGCTGTTCCTATTTGGCCATCTTGGCAGAATCTCCTTTTTTTTTCCAATTCACTTTTAACTTTCCAATCTAATGCCCAAATTGCTGCACACACATTCACTAAGAAAAGCAATGAAAGTTCATTTTTCATTATTAGCTGCCTTCTACTTTCTTTTTTGTTTTTCTTTTTTTTAACACCCTCTTAACCCCCCATTGGTATGGTATATGCAAAATTAACTGGCCTTGAGGAAAGAAAATGATTTGGGGGTAAGTTAACAGGCTCCTGCTTGAACAACGCCATACATGTGGGACCATGCCCACTCCTGCATGACTAAACTTTGGGCCAAGGAAGGATGCATCTGTTTCTAATCTGGTTACAGGCCTCAGGAGTTTTAACCTGAAGTTTTTTGGAGAGTAATTCCTGGAATCATCACCAGAGTAGAATCCTAAGAATAGAGGCCTTTCTGAAAGTAGCAACTTAAAGGGTCAGTCTGGTGGGGGCCCTCTTCTTTGTCATGATGGAGAAGATCAACAGGAATTTAATAAACTTTCCCCTAGTTCCGGGAAATTGAAAATCAACTCACTGATTTCATTTTGTTTAGCATCTGGTCTAGGTGTCTTTTTTTTTTTTCTTAATTACTTACAGAGACATTAACAAATATACCTACTAGAGGTTTCCTTTTTCTGAGGCCTATTTGTAAACATAAAATGTTAAAGATTTATGGAAATTGTAACATTAAAATCAATCCTAGTGTTTTAAACAGGTCTTGTAGCTGTTAAAATTTACTCAAATCCAATTGCATTGTGCAAATTGGCCTAATAATGAAAAGCCATACATTTTCATTAAAGCAGTCATCCTGTCTGCTGATGGCTGATATTCTAACTTTTGATAAACAGCAGGATTCTCTGAACTGCTGATTTTGCAGCTGTGACTCTCCATTCAGAAGAAAGAAAATTTGACTTCTGAATCTTGCTGGCAAAAACTCCTCTTCAAAGATGTTTTAAAATTGTAGGCATGTTTTATAAGACCAATCTAAGTGGTCACCTCTTAGCCATTCCTCTCATTTGCAAAATGTGCATAACAATGCATTCATTGATTCCCTTATTTTTTATGACGGATATTCACTGATTGTTTCCTATGTACCTGGTCCTAGATTAGGTATACGAAAATGAAATTACACAAATATTTGGTGCCTGGTATATAGAATAGTTTATTCAATAAGTGGTAGAGCCTTCTTCCATTTCTACAGGAGTCTAGATAATATAGATAATAAGGGGAAATTTTTATTATGGTCAACATTATGAAAAAGGAATTGACATCGCTCATGAGACTTAGCTTTTGAGACTAAGAAACATCATTTGATACCATTCAGCTCTCTCTCTAACCCCTACTGGGACCCCCCCACTGTGTTGCTTATGTTTACCTATCTTCAGCAGAAGTGAGCTCAATCTACAAGGCAGTCTGTTCTGTGAGTAGACTGAGTAGCAAGATCTTAAAAAATGCCTTCAAATACTGGTTTACCCCTTATTGGGCTTGTCAGAAGTAGAAACGTAAATGACCTCAATTTTCAATTTTTTATATTGGAAGATGGTTGTGTTTCCTCCTTTCCTAAGCCTTCTCCTCTCAAAACTCATCACCCACTTTTCTTTAACTGTTTGTTTGTTATAAGATGCTGCTCTAAGTTTTAGCCTCTTCACCCTGTTGTTTACCTGCCTGTGAATGTCAGTCAGCCAATGACCCTCTTAAAAGAAAATGTGATCTGACTCAAAGTGAATGAAAAATGGTAACAGCAGAATTTCCTATGAGCACAGTGCTCAAGAATCACTATGTGTTCTACTACTCTTGCGTCTTCACAAGCAGCTCTGCATGGTTCCTGTTTTACATTAAGGAAACTAAAATACAGAAAGGTAATGATTGGCCTACAGCCACGCAAATACTAACTGACAGGTAAATACTAAAAGTCAGCAAATACTAAAATACTAAACACTAAGTAAGCAAATACTAAAAGTCAGCTCTCAAACACTGGGCTCGCTCCCCAGAAGTTACTGGATTATTCTTCTACTCCACACATCCCTTGTAGCTGGGGTGTTTATGAGTCCATTTCCCATCTGCCCTATTTATAGAAAATGTTTCTCTTGCAAACACTGGCCCCAAGGAAAGAACATAGAGGAAAGACTTGTTTGGAGCTTTAGTTCTATATTATCCCCTGAATGAAACTGTAAAGTCAAAGACCAGGAACCAAACAAAAGAGAATTATGTGAAAGTAAGAGGGCTTTAGATGATATATGAAGGCATTTATAGAAAAGTGGCTATTCACAGGGTTATGATTGATTACATATTTAAAATAAACACAGTTACTTTTCTTTACTTTGGCTCTAAGAGGGGCTGAATGTTAGCATCATAATGGCCCACTGTTGTCTACAAGGCAGGTGGCTGGCACATAAATCCCAGAGAGTGGCAGATTGAGCAGCCAATGGATGGCTCCCATCTATGAACAATGCATATCCTGCATTTTTGCCAAGACACAAGCTAGCAGTCTCTGCGCTCCCATGTCTGTGCTTCGGCTTCATGGGAGAAGCAATAAGATCTACCTCCCCTTTGGCTTAAAAAGGGAGATGATTAAGTGTAATTAAAAGCTAATTGTTGCAATTGCTCATGCAGCACATCTTTCCAGAGTAAGGAAGGTGCATCTTCATGAACTCTGAGGTTGCAAAAGTATCCTCTAGGGTGATCAAGTCCAATCTCTAATGGGATACATTAGGCACCTGTACAATAACTCAAAGGCAACATAATGCCTAGTGGAATATTTTGAAGGACTCTAAGCTCATTATTTCCCAAAGTGGTCCACCCTTTCCTATTTAACTACACATTTTTTCAATATGGTAACATTAAATACTTTTATAATGCCAGTCCACTCTAATCATTTATATTCACTGGGGTATGGAAGGTAGGAGGGTCAACTAAAAGAAAAAACAAATTGCCATTGAAAATCTATCTATGTGTCAATGGCGGATTTGGGGGATGGGGGAAGCCTTAGAATTTAATTGGCTCTGAAGATGGTCTGGTCCATCATAGTGATGTTTACATGAGAAAACCAAAGCCCAGATGGGGCCATGACTTGTCCACCATCAGAGAGCAAATAGTGTTTAGAAATTTTTTCTATCTCCTAGAACAACAATAGACTCGGAATTTATGTCACCACTGCTCCTTAGCCTTCATTAACAGACATATATTTAGGCAATGTCAGGCAGTGGTTAAAAAATTAGTGAAAATTTATCTCTGATTCCATGCACACATCAACCTCTAATTGAATGATCAGGCATTGGTTCAATTATTTTCAGAAACATGAGCCCCGTACTATGTCATCTCTTTTAATCTCCCTGAAGACAAAAATAACAACTAAAAATCACATTAAATAGGGGTTAATCCTATTTTACAGATGACAAATGTAAGATTTTGCCTTATTTTATTTTTTTTTTTGTCTTTTTTTTTGTTTTAGGTTCTGGGGTACATGAGAAGATCATGAAAGATTGTTGCATTGGTACCTACATGGCAATGTAGTTTGCTGCCTCCATCCCCCCATCACCTATATCTGGCATTTTTCCCCATGTTATCCCTGCCCAACCTCTTCACCCCCCACCATCCCTCCCCTAACCCCATAAGAGACCCCAGTGTGTGATGCTCCCCTCCCTGTGTCCATGTGTTCTCATTGTTCAACACCCACCTATGAGTGAGAGCATGTGGTGTTTCATTTTCTGTTCTTATGTCAGTTTGCTGAGAATGATGGTTTCCAGATTCATCCATGTCCTTACAAAGGACATGAAATCATCCTTTTTTATGGCTGCATAGTATTCCATGGTGTATATGTGCCACATTTTCCTCATCCAGTCTATCATTGATGGGCATTTGGGTTGGTTCCAGGTCTTTATTATTGTAAACAGTGCTGCAATGAACATACGTGTGCATGTGTCTTTATAATACAATCATTTATAATGCTTTGGGTATATACCCACTAATGGGATGGCTAGGTCAAATGGAATTACTATTTCTAGATCCTTAAGGAATCATCACACTGTTTTCCACAATGGTTGAACTAATTTACACTCCCATCAACAGTGTAAAAGTGTTTCTATTTCTCCACATCCTCTCCAGCATCTGTTGTCTCCAGTTTTTTTAATGATCACCATTCTAACTAGTGTGAGGTGGTATCTCAATGTGGTTTTGATTTGCATTTCTCTAATGACCAGTGATGAGCATTTTTTCATATGTTGGCCCCATATATGTCTTGTCTGTTCATATCCTTAACCCGCTTTTTGATGGATTTTTTTTTTTCTTGTAAATCTGTTTTAGTTCTTTGTAGATTCTGGATATTAGTCCTTGGTCAGATGGGTAGATTGCAAAAATTTTTTCCCATTCTGTTGGTTGCCAGTTCACTCTAATGACTGTTTCTTTTGCTGTACAGAAGCTCTGGAGTTTAATTAGATCCTGTTTGTCTATTTTGGCTTTTGTTGCCAATGCTTTTGGTGTTTTAGTCATGAAGTCCTTGCCTTTGCCTATGCCTATGTCCTGAATGGTTTTGCCTAGGTTTTCTTCTAGGATTTTTATGGTGTTAGTCCTTATGTTTAAATCTTTAATCTATCTGGAGTTAATTTTAGTGTAAGGTGTCAGGAAGGGGTCCAGTTTCTGCTTTCTGCACATGGCTAGCCAGTTTTCCCAACACCATTTATTAAACAGGGAATTCTTTCACCATTGCTTGTCTTTGTCAGGTTAGTCAAAGATCAGATGATTGTAGATGTGTGGCATTGCCTCCAAGGCCTCTGTTCTGTTCCATTAGTCTATATCTCTGTTTTGACACCAGTACCATGCTGTTTTGATTACCATAGCCTTGTAGTATAGTTTAAAGTCAGGTAGCATGATGCCTCCAGCTTTGTTCTTTTTCCTTAGGATTGTCTTGGCTGTGCAGGCTCTCTTTTAGTTCCATATGAAGTTTAAGGTGGTTTTCTCCAGTTCTGTGAACAAGGTCATTGGTAGCTTCATGAGGATACCATTGAATCTATAAATTACATTGGGCAGTTTGGCCATTTTCACAATATTGATTCTTCCTAACCATGAGCATGGAATGTTTTTCCATCTGTTTGTGTCCTCTCTTATTTCCTTGAGCAGTGGTTTGTAGTTCTTCTTGAAGAGTTCCTTTACATCCTTTGTTAGTTGTATTCCTAGGTATTTTATTCTCTTTGTAGCAATTGTGAATGGCAGTTTGTTCTTGATTTGGCTCTCTTTAAGTCTGTTATTGGTGTATAGGAATGCTTGTGATTTTTGCACAGTGATTTTGTATCCTGAGACTTTGCTGAAGTTGCTTATCAGTTTAAGGAGATTTTGGGCTGAGACGATTGGGTCTTCTAAATATACAATCAGGTCATCTGCAAATAGAGACAATTTGACTTCCTCCTTTCCTAATTGAATACCCTTTGTTTCTTTTTCTTGTCTGATTGCTCTGAATTTCCAATACTATATTGAATAGGAGTAGTGAGAGAGGGCACCCTTGTCTTGTGCCAGTTTTCAAAGGGAATACTTCCAGTTTTTGCCCATTCAGTATGATATTGTCTGTGGGGTTGTCGTAAATAGCTTTTATTATTTTGAGATATGTTCCTTCAATACCTAGTTTATTGAGAGTTTTTAGCATAAAGGGCTATTGAATTTTGTCGAAGGCCTTCTCTGCATCTATTGAGATAATCATGTGATTTTTGTGTTTGGTTCTGTTTATGTGATGGATTATGTTTATAGACTTGCATAAGTTGAACCAGCCTTGCATCCCGGGGATGAAGCCTACTTGAGCATGATGGATAAGTGTTTTGATGTGCTGTTGCAGTTGGTTTGCCAGTATCTTACTGAAGATTTTGTATCTATGTTCATCATGGATATTGGCCTGAAGTTTTACTTTTTTATTAAGTCTGCCGTGTTTTGGTATCAGGATGATGCTGGTCTCATAAAATGATTTGGGAAGTGTGTGGTGTATTGATATATTGCCATGTAGGTATCAATGCAACAATCCTGCATGATCTGCACATGTACCCATCTTTGTGAAATGTTTGGCATAGTTTTAGAAGGAATGGTACCAGCTCTTGAAACCCTGAATAGACCAATAACAAGGGCTGAAATTGAGGCAGAAATTAACAGCCTACCAACCAAAAAAAGTCCAGGTCTAGACGGGTTCACAGCTGAATTCTACCAGATGTATAAATATTTTGTTTTAAAATAACATTTTCTTATAATGAATAAGCAATAATAAGATAATTAACACTTACTGATTTACTAGTATGTTCTTAGCAGCAGGCTTAGACGTTTCTGAATTTTTTAAATTTTAATGAAGATAATATTTGGCAAATACTACTATTTGGTTCATTTTACAGAATAGAAAACTGAGGTTTTAAGCATTAAGCATCTTCCCCGATGGCACTGAGCTGGAAAGATGGAGCTGGGATTTAACACAGTTAGTAGGACACCAAAAACCTAATTTATACCAGAAGACAAGTGTGAAAATATGTAGTAATATGGACACTTAATTGTACAATGGAAAAGAGAATACAAGCATTTGCTTTAAACATTTTGAGACACTAGATGTAAAAAAAAAAAAAATCAATGAATGGTTTAAGAAGTGAGAAGAGCAAAATATCTGATTGTATGTGACTTGTGACCACATACATGCAAAAATATGTGTACATATGGTTACCCATTGGAAAGATAAAAGCATTGATTTCTAAGTAATGAGACTTGGAATTCTTTACTTTTATATGTAAAATATTCTTCATGGCTGGGTGTGGTGGCTCACGCCTGGCATCCCAGCACTTTGGGAAGCTGAGGTAGGTGGATCATTTGAGGTCAGGAGTTTGAAACCAGCCTAGCCAACATGGTGAAACATCACCTCTAATAAAAATACAAAAACTTTATCTAGTCTATCATTGATATGCAGCCATAAAAAAGCATGAGATAATCTCCTTTGCAGGGACATGGATAAAGCTGGAAGCCATCATTCTCAGCAAACTAGCACAGGAACAGAAAACCAAACACAGAATGTTCTCACTCATAAGTGGGAGTTGAACAATGAGAACACATGGACA
Organism: Cacajao melanocephalus; assembly: GCA_963573385.1. Lineage (NCBI taxonomy): Eukaryota > Metazoa > Chordata > Mammalia > Primates > Pitheciidae > Cacajao > Cacajao melanocephalus. The sequence goes on along the minus strand of CAUYLG010023468.1, from coordinate 105,043 downwards.
CAGGGAGGGGAACATTACACAGCACAGCATGTCAGGGGGTGGGAGGCAAGGGGAGGGAGAGCATTAGGACAAATACCTAATGCATGAGGGGCTTAAAACCTAGAGGATTGGTTGATAGGTACAGCAAACCACCATGGCACATATATACCTATGTAAAAAACCTGCACTTTCTGCACATGTATCCTGGAACTTAAAGTTAAAAAAAAAATGCCGGGCATGGTGGCATGCACCTGTAATCCTAGCTACTCGGGAGGCTGAGGCAGGAGAATCACTTGAACCTGGGAGGCAGAGGTTGCAGTGAGCCGAGGTCAGAGATTGTGCCACTGCACTCCAGCCTGGGCAAAAAAACGAGATCTTGTCTAAAAAAAAAATACATGTACATATATATATATATGTATATATATATATATGTGTATATATATATATACATGTTCTTCAGATGACTAGTATTTTTACCAACATCATTTTGAAAACTCAAATGATAATAAAATGAGCTCTCCCATGTGGTCCCTTGGTCATATCGTCTACCGAACTCTGCAGGCTGGATGAGAATAATAATTAAACTCCTCACAGAATTCTTTGTTCCTGTGCCAGCATCTCCTTTGCTTATGGAGTGACGACACTCTCCCACAGTTGGGTGCACTGGTCTGTCACGTTGGTTTATATTTCATTCAGCAGAGATTGTTGGGCACCTACAACATGGCAGATGTCTGAGCTGAGATTTGCTCTGCTCTCAAGATATTCTAGTTTAGTGAAAAGTTCCCACACAGAGACTATAATAAATGTAGCAAGAAACCAACAGAAGACTACAAGGGACCAGGGAGGGGGCAAATCCTCTTAGCCGGGGACTTCACAAAGTAAGGAACTTGTAAGGATAAATAAGAGTTTGCCAGAAGAGGAAAAAGAGAATTCAACATAGGGGAAACTTTGTGCAGAGTCATGGAGTCACAAAATCAACAAGGGCAGAGTGTGGCTGGGTGTGACCAGTGGGAGGGAGTGGCTAAAAATGAAGTAGGAAGGTACTGGGAGGCATTTTCTTGGAGGCTTTTTATGCCATGCTGGAACTGGAGGACCCCTGGATGCATTTTGAGTGGAGCAGTTCAAGGACTGTGCATAGAATTCCAAGAAGGGTTCCCATCCCTGACGCTACCACTCCTGGACGTGGAAGGAAAATTTCGACATAAGGAGCCATCGTGGGAACAGGCTAGCTGGCTGGGGGCGCAAAGGTCTGGTTTGGAGCACTTTGAAGGCACCTCTTATTGAAATGAGGGGCTGCACCCACATCAACAAACCACCTCACGGACAGATTGACCAACTCGCAGACCATGCCCAAATTCCTGTGCTTTCCCAGTGGATCTCCAACGCCTCTCAGGACACAGTCTTGTGTGAGCAGCATCTGGTTATTAAACAGTAAAACACACACAAGCACAAACTTCCAAGAAGTTTGTTCTCCAGTTTGTGTTTTTTTGTTTCATTTTGTTACACAGTCTGGCTCTATCACCCAGGCTGGAGTGCAGTGGCACGATCTCAGCTCACTGCAACTTCCGCCTCCCAGGTTCAAGTGGTTCTCCTGCCTTAGCCTTCCTAGTAGCTGGGATTACAGGTGTGCACCACCATGCCAGGCTAATTTTTTTTTTTTTTTTTGTATTTTTAGCAAAGATGGAGCTTCCTCATGTTCACCAGACTGGTCTTGAACTCCTGACCTCAAGTGATCTGCCCACCTTGGCCTCTCAAAGTCTGGGATTACAGGCATGAGCCACCATGTCCAGCTTAGTTTGTGGTTTTGTTTTGTTTTTGAGCATAGAATAAGCAGCAAGGACCGTTCACAAATAATCAATGAGATGGCATTCCAGTGTCCTGCTCTGTTCTGCTTTTGTGTTGTTAATGAGCTTAACTGTGAACACAACTCAATGTTATTAAAAAAAGAAACAGCCTATGACTGTTTTTTCAAGTCTTTCTGTTAAAGTGCTTCCCTCTGTTATTTCAAAAGTATTAAAAGCTAATTGTTTTAGTTTCCAATTAAGGCCTGCATGCATGAGAGTTTGTGTCCATATGTGTCCCCAATAAAATTGTGTTTTCACCAGCCATGACTCTCCCTTGAGAGGCTGATTTACATTTGGTGGTGAATGATGGCAACTTCTGCCCAGCTCTGGTGAGCTGTCCATAGAGTCTGAGCTAAAAGTCACCCAAGGATTACACAGACTGGTTTTTGTCTGCCTGGGAATATAAATAATTGAAAGCAAGAGGAAGCAAAGATGCTGTTTCTTGGAGTCTGGTTAGACTGAAGGAGATAAAATGGCTTTGATTTAAGGGGAGAGAAAATGACACCATAATGAACTCTGAGATTTCATAGGCGAATTTTGCCATTTTATCAAGGGAACAGGCAAAACCAATGTAACTCAAAGTGCTGATTATCTCCCTTCTTGGATTATGCAAGGTAGTAACTTCTGGGAGCAGGGAGACAAATTGGAGCAAGTTTTAGGAGAAAATGATTGGGCTGTTCTCATTTAGAAACGTCTCCCTTTCCCCTGCCCTACCCAGGCAAAATGCAAATGGAAATTGCCTGGCAGTTCTTTCTAATCAATCTGCCTCTGGAGGTAGTAAATTCTCCCTGGCCTCCTCTTTCCTTAATGCTGCTCCAGCTAGAACAAGACAGATGCTCTGCCTTTTGCAGCCTCCATTTGTGACACCTCCGAGAATTAGAATCTTGAAGATTCGCCACTAAGAAAGGGCGAGGTGCCCAAATCCCACCAATCTTAAATTGAATAGTTTTTCAGTGAAGAAGCATCTTATTAAGAGCCATGATATTTCATTTAATTTCAACTCATCAGAAATAATTCAGTAAGGGAGTCCCCTTCCCTGTTCAACTGCAGAAACTGACTGGCACATGAAGACAAAGAGATCTTAGCTTGTGAAGTCTAGGGTACTTCTTCAAGGTCAACATTCACAGTTGGAGCTGCAGGATTGTATCACCACACTGGTAGAGAGCACATCTGACCTGTTCACTTTCCTTTTCCCCATATCAGGTTAATGACTGGCATAGGAGAGCTTATTAATCAGTATTTCATTCATTATCGATTCAACAAATCGACTGAAGGCCAACTATGAGCCAGGCCCTATGCTAGATTCTTGGACTGAAACAATACCAGACATGGTTGTTGGCTTTACAAAGCTTAGAGGTTGTGAAAAAGTCTTGAATTAGCAGATAATTATGGAGCACATAAGAAAGAAAAGGAAGAGTCACAGAGAAGGCTAATCAGAAGAGAGGGCACCATTCATGTTTGAGTCTGGGAAGGCATTTCTGAAAAGGTGAGATCCCCAACAGGACTTGGGGAGTCAGAAGGACCCAGGCACACAAAGCAGGAAGGAAGAGCACTTCCAGCACCCAGCCGTGTTGGAACTTCACATATTTTGGGAAACTTGATGTGTTGGTTTGCTGGGGCTGCGGTAACATAGTACCGCAGACTGGGCTGCTCAAACAGCAGAAGTTTATTTCGTCACCATTGAGGATGTTAGGAAGCCAAGCTCAAGGTGTCAGCAGGATTATTTGTTTATTTATTTGTTTGTTTGTTTTTCCTGAGGCCTCTCTCCTTGGCTTGCAGATAGCTATCTTCTTCATGTGTCTTCACAGGACCTTTCCTTGGTACCTATGTCTAAGTTTCCTTTTTTTATATGACATCAGTCATACGAGATTAGAGCGAACACAAATAAATACCATCATTTTAATTTAACTACCTCTTTAAAGATCCCATATCCAATTGCAGTCACATTCTGAAGCTATCGGGATTAGAACTGCAACCTGTGGATCTGAGGGCACACAACTGAGTCCATAAGAGTCAGTGAAGGCCGATGGGGTTAAATCCTTCAGTCTAAGTGTAGAAGAGTCATCGATGGATCATAAACTACTCACAGGGCCAATTTTTTTTTAGGGCCACTGCTTTGAGAGAAGCATGAGGAAGAGATTAGGGTGGAGCAAAAACAGATGTAGGAGAGATCAGTTAGGAGCTGTTGCAGTTGCCCAGCCAAGAGAGAATGGTGGAGGTGAGGTGAGGGAGGAGAAAGTGTCAAGGTGGAGCCTGGATAGGAAAGACATTTCTTGAATAAGAGAAAGAGTGAATGAACGGATGCATGCATGCATAAATTAATGAAATCCACTGAATGAACAAACCATGCCTGGTAGTCACTGTAAGAAGCTCTGCCCTATAGTCTATGAAATCATCTCTCTCTCTTCCCTGTAGGAGAGACTTCCCTATGTAACATGTGGGTGTATTTGTGTCCGGGAGCCTCTTATTCTGCATGTAAGGAGATCATTCCTCTGTTCCCCTCTCACAGTCACAGAATAGGCATTCTGCATGCACGCTCTGAGTGAGAAGGAGGCAAGGACAGGGCCTGTGTTCACCTTGCTGTGTCTTACTGGGGACGCTGGTGTTTCTAACTCATCAGTCCTTCTACATCTTAGACAAACTCCTGTCTTCGAGCATATTTCAACATGCAAAATGCAAAGTCACTTTTTAAAACAAAAGTAGTTTTACTTGGGAGGGTTTGTTACATTAGCCAAGCACCATTCTCCACAGTATTTATAATGTGAGTTTTCTTCATTTACCTCACACATTCACACACAGGACAAGAGAGCCATTTCTTGCTAGAGAGGTCCACTGATGATTAATTAGTGCAATCAGGAATTCACAGAGCTGTTCAATTGCAGTGCTGGTTGTGCTGGTTGGAGGCTCGGTGGCATTTCAGCCAACCAACCACCTTCCAACATGACATGAATCCTTGTTAAAAAATTTGTGCCTCAACATCCTCCTGTCCCTTCTGTAAGACAAGTTGCTCACCACTTCACAGCACTCCTTTGTCCCACTGCTAATACATTTAAATGGTGATGTTAGATACAAAGAAAAATGTTAAGTTGGTATTCCCATGCTCACAGGCTCTCCACCTCTTTCTGTGTGGCCAGCATTCAGGCTCGTAGCTTCCTGTTAAACAGCTCCGTAGCTTTGAGTAGATGCACATGGGAGATGATTTCAGCACATTACCAGCCTGGATGTTTCTCTCCCTGAGGGTCCAAGTTGGCCATTGTCTTTCCTACAATGAAGTGCAAACATTGAGTAGAGGGCACCAGGCATAGAGTGACCAAGAGCCTGTCCATCCACCCAAAACCAAAATCTGGTCCCAAGTTCCTTTCCCTTATTTTTCTACAACCAAATCACACAACTTTGTGGGATGTATCCCTTTGTTTCCTCTTGCCTTCCTTCTTGACTCCCATTTACAACAGTCTATTAGCTGTCCTTTCTCACAACTAAAGAGTACAAAAATCTCTAAGTAAAATATAACCCTTGTATCCAGCCCTTTTATATTTGCCCTGACAGTTATCGCTAACACTGTCCCAAGGACTACAAACTGTGGAATGTGAACTTGCCCTGACTTCACTTCCCTAAAGCCCTTCAATGTGTAGTGTGTTGGGGGAGAAAGGGGAAAGGTTTTCAGTGGCTCTGAAATGCCTAAAGTCCAACTGCAAACTTCACCTTTTTCTTCTCCCCTTCATGAACTATCTCCTGATTCTCCCTCTCATCCCATCTCCTATCCCTCCCCTTGGAATGCATGTTTTTAAATCCCACGTTCATCCTTAACCTCATCATATTCTTCCTTTCATCTGACTTGTTCATGCTGATGCTTCAGCCAGTCACAACCTTCCCTACTTCTTTACTGGAGTGACACCTACTTGTCTGTTCGGGTTTAGAGTCACATCTTATGGGGCTTGGGGCTTCCCAAGTCAGGCTAACACACCACTCTTCTTTACCAGGCTCTCATGAGGCTGTGTTCCTGCCTTCACAGACAAATATATCATGATGCAGGGCACGTGTCTGATGACCAATGTCTTTCCCTGCTGAAACCATAAACTCAGGTTAATCCTTATTGTCCAGGACTACCTAGGATGCAGGAGACTGTTAGTGCATGTTTGTTGAGCTAAACTTTTATCTCTCTGATGAGGCTGCATTGGGATATTTGGGGAGGCCAAACCATGTTTCATGTATTCCTTTCCTGAGTGATGTGCACAGGGAAGATGCAACCCTTTCTCCAGAGTATTTTGAAACCCCAAAGTCATCAAGACTTGGTAAAATTCCTGCATCTAAGCCATTATAATTTACTATGCTTTTAGAATATCAGATCCATGACAGACAGTTCCACAATAACTCAAAAGTCCTGGGCGTCTTTTATGGACCAAACACAACCTCAACCATAGTCTCTGATAACCTTTTATTGTCTCAGTTCAACATTAACCATATATTAAGTTGATTTACTAACTGTCCCACTTAAGGAAGAAAAATGCACCCACATTCTAATTAGTTATTTTTAAAAGTGATTTTATACATACTTCTATGATCAAACAATGCAATATAAAACAAATATTTAAAACTTATCTTAAAACATAGCTACCCTGATAAGCATAATTTAAAAATCTTTAATGAATTCACCTCAATTAGCCTTTAATTAAATAGCTCATTAAAAGTTGATTTGAATACTGCTCATGGAGAAATCTTTGCTCAACTGTTGTGACAGAGCAGGAAGTTAATGAAGTTAAAATTAAGCACAATTTTGAGGGAATAGTCTGAAAGTCATAAAGCTATGAGAGGAAATAACGTCTCTGAACTTTACTTGACACCTGAGACTTCCTTCATCACCGAAAGCTCAGGTATGTGGTAGACTTGAGGCCTGGGGCAGGGCCAGCAAGCTACCTTTACACCTCTTGTTCTCTGTGTGGGGGTTCAGTACCTTGGAGGTATAAAATAATGTTTGATGAATGAATGAATGAACCATCAAAACAGATCTGCACAGATTCTACATTTAAGCAAAAGGTAAAAGAATATGAAGGAAGCTTATATTTATGGAATGTGTATCAAGCATCAGATATTTTGAACAAGTTGTTTTTATTTATTTCTCCTTCATGCTGGGGGTAAAATATCATTCCTATTTTACTGTTGAAGAAACAGAAGATCAAAGTGATTAACTAACACTAACATAGGTATTACTAGTTTCGTCTGAGAGGAAATTTTAATTCACATGCAGGAGAATAACACCCCAAATATTTTAACATTTTCAAGGCCCCCCTCTTTTTCTAAAAAACAAATGGTGATTATTTCATCGACATTTTTACATTTTCCGAATTTTCTGCAAGGAGTATGTATAACTCTTGGAATAAAGAAAAAGGAATAAAAAGTGGTTTTATTTTTCATTTTTATTTATTTTAATTTTTCTTCTCTTTTATATTTTTATTTAAGCAGTTGTGTGGGTACAGCTGGTTTTTGTTTACATAGATAAGTTCTATAGTGGTGATCTCTGAGCTTTTGGTGTACCTGTCACCAGAGCACTGTACACTGTACCCAATGTGTAGTCTTTTATCCCTCACCCCCTCCCATATATTCCCCTGAGTCACTGAAGTCCATTGTACCTTTTTTTTTTTTTTTTTTTTGAGATGGAATCTCACTCTGTCACCAGGCTGGAGTGCAGTAGTGCGATCTCAGCTCACTGCAACCTCCGCCTCCCGGGTTCAAGCAATTCTCCTGCTTCAGCCTCCCAAGTAGCTGGGGCTACAGGCATGTGCCACCATGCCCAGCTAATTTTTGTATTTTTAGTAAAGACAGGGTTTCACCATGTTAGCTAGGATGCTTTCCATCTCATGACCTCGTAATTCACCTGCCTCAGCCTCCCAAAGTGCTGGGATTGCAGGCGTGAGCCACCATGCCCGGCCATTGAATCATTCTTATGCCTTTGCATCCTCATAGCTTAGCTACCACTTATAAGTGAGAACCTGTGGTATTTGGTTTTCCACTCTTGAGTTACCTGAGAAAATGCATGCAGTAAGAGCCTTTACCTTCTCATGTCTGCTACTGCCAACTTCTCCTAAAGAAAATGTCCCCAAACCAGTGGCTGTCGTTGCCACAACTTCGTCATTTCTGGGTATGGCATCTATCAGATGATCATTCAAAGATGTAAATACTGCTAAGAGGCTTCCTTCTGAGAAATCTGGGCAGAGGTTAGCAAGGCTAGCATAGGGGGCAGCAGCCGCTCCTGAGACAGCTTTGGGCTCTCTGCCCTGCCAGGTGAGCTCCACACCTTCCTAGGAGAGAGGAAAGAGAGACACAGATACCATTTTTATTACCTCCATCATGCTGGGATAAACCTGGCAGATTTTAAAGCAGAAAAATACCCAGGGAACCAGTCTAACCTGAAATTCCCAGCAGAATGCAAAATGCTCTGAGATTTACGTGGCTGCCATTCAGGAAACCTCACTATGGGAGGCAGGGGCCCGCTTCCAGGTCCCCTGCTGGGCTGAGATACCTTGATGGTCAGCGGCATCAGAGTTTGTGCTCTGCAGCATTGGAAGCAGGGCCTGGGAATGCAGAGGGCGTGAGGAGAATGGACCTGGGTCCTCAGTGCAGCAGAAAGCAGGAAGGTCTGCTTCACAGGAGTTAGACTCCTGCCCAGGACTGTAGCTGGAACCACTACAGGGAACCACCCCTGCCCGACCCACCACAGCTGGTGTAAGCTACTTGTGCCCTAGACTTAGGTGAGTAGGGCTGGGATATCTGAAGATCCAGGAATTCCAGGGCTTGGAATATGAAGTGAAAACTTCAGATCGTGGATCCAGAGGTTTTCTAGCCTCTCCGTTACGGCTGAAGTGAGGATACAGGAAGGCTGCACAGGTAGTGGTGGTGGGGGAGGGGTGGGGAATATTGAAGGACATACAGGGGTCTGGCACTCTTCCCCGTGATCAGAACAGCTATGTTTTTCTCTTTTTTAATATTAGGACATTGCAAGCAAAGTCCAAGCAAAAGTTTTCTTGACTTAAAGCAATATTTGAAAAATGCTGATAAGCCTCCCATCCTACCAAGCCCTCTGAGTGCTTTTATAATTTCTGCTTGAATATTTGCAGGTCAAGAAGTCTCCGTGTTCTTAAAAGCAGCCAATACCACTCTCAGACAATCATGACTCTTGAGAACAGTCTTCTTGTGTCATATTAAGAGACTTTTATGTAGCTTGCAGACTCCAATCCTTTCTATGTGCTCTGCAGTGTCATAGAAAAACCCATTTTCTATATTCACACTAATTAACACTTACCAAGCACCTGCGATTGGGCCAATGCCCTCCTCAACCCCACTCTCCCACATATAGATTCTGTCAGAGTTTAGCAAGGCTTAGGACAGAGGCCACACTGATGGTGTGTAGTGGGGTGACAGTAAAGGTGAGTCTGACTCAAAAGCCCATGCTGGCTCCTATGCAGATCAAAGGGTTATGAGGAGGAAAAGGATGTCCGCTCTGATCTTCAGGGCCCTGTGAATGCACAGACTGGGATGGAGGAGCTTCTGTGCCCTGCCTCTGGAGCCCAGCATTCATCCAGCCATCCCTCCTCTTCTCACGCCAGTGCCCACCCACGACCGAGCACATTCCTACATGCTCCATAACTATGTGCTGCCAAAGTAACTAAAAGCAAAGTCTAGGAAATTCTTCTAGGTGTCTTCTACTTCTTCCATGCAAGAGTTCTCAGGTCTTTAGTTTATAAAATCTGCTTAATCAACTGCCCATGAGTAGGTTTTGAAAAATGAAAAGCACCATGTTCAGGAAATATTATGTGTCTGTCCCCTGCTCATTTCTCCAGCCTGGCCTCCTTCCCTGTTTTTGCTGCCTTCCTGTGCTCCTTCCTCCCCAGGATCTTGCCTCATCTTTGAACAGAACTTAGCCTTTCACCTCTTTTATGTTGGCCTTGTCCTGGGCCTTTCCCCCTGGTTGGACACTTCTCATTTGCCTTCATCTTTACTTACTACTCCGTGGTCATCTACCCCATCTTCAATGAGGCTTTCTCTTTTTTTCCAGTGTTAAGTAAGCACCCATATGTGTCATTTCATGGCATTCTGTACTATTTCCTTCTTTGTGGTATAATTCTATGTATATACTGAACATTTGTAGCTTCCACTAGGAAAATGTCAGTCAAAGCAATGGTGTCTCTTGCTCACCACAGGATTCCCAGCATGTGGTACATAATAGGTGATCAATAAATATGTATTAAGTGAGCAAATACATGAGTGAACAAAAATGAATGCATGGTTGTTTAATATATGTATATGAGCAATTCCAGAATATAAAGTAAATATTTAAATGTTCATATCTATGTCAACAGCTCATTTTTCTGCTCTACCCAGATAGCTCCATGAGGTTCACTGTGTTCCTTTCTTCACTTGCCAATATGCATCTAACTATTGACCATGCTAGCATTTCTAGGATGAATAAAGGACTTCTCAGAAAGTTGTGTTACAACCACAGATTCCATTTCAAGACCATGAGGGGTATCTGGGACACAGCACCATTCAACTGAACATAGTTGGTTTTGAATAAACTTGAAATTTCTTCAGAGGTCCATCTGGATACATAAGAATGCTCAGTCAAACTCTACACATCCCTCTATGTGCAATTAACACCTTTATATTCCCATGCAGCTCCCAATGTAGTCACACTACCTGGGCAACAATAAAACATCCCTTGCAGAGGCCACTGAATTCTGTCATGCATCCATCAATGATTCATTCTACCTTCAATCTTTATTTTCCTGTTCATTGCCATCTTCAGTCCTTCAGTTAGACCCTGGCATTCAGGATCCATCCATCCTCCACCCACCCATCCATCCATCCATTTGCATTTCTAAGCATCTGATCTTCTCTTAGGACCCAATCTAGCTACCATGAGATCTACAGGGAGGGAGAGTCTGAGAATTCATGGCCTAACACTGAGGGTCCATATCAAATTAGAAATAAAATAGACAGCCAAGAAGAATGGAAAAGGTTCCTCCTTCTCTATTCATTCACTATATGTCAGGATTCCACATGCCTGGTGAGGCCTCCTTATCACATCAGCTGACACCTGGATGCAGGGTACTCACATACGTATTTCTCCAGGCCAGACCTCTTTGGCGCACTCCACACAGATCACTGAAACCATCTACCTTGACATATTTCCCACCTAATTCAAAATCGGGTTTTTCAGAATGGCCTAGACTGAACCCTTGATCATCAGTCCAATTCATTCTCTTCCAGGGTGTGCTCACTCACCAATGACTCTGTTTCTACATCAGAAACCTAGGGATCAGTGTCACCTTCCACCTTCCTTCACAACCACCTATCCAACATATTTTACATCTTCCATATTGTCCCCATCCTAGCATTGTCACCCTAGTCCAACTCCCATCATCTTTCACGTGGGCAATATATGACTAACATGCGTCTGCTTGGGCTGCTCCGAATCTGTCTTAACAACATTGTTTTCGAACAGATCTTACCCGGTGACCCATCTTATGCTCGAGAACTTTTTGTGGCTTTTTTCCCATTGCTCTTGAGGGTGAGGCAAGGTCTACAAGGCAGACATGAGCTGGCCCAGAGTACCTCCCTCATCTCTTTGCATCACCACCCTCCCTGCCTGGCTCTGCATGTTCCCACCACACCAACCATATTCATACTAACGAATATGATACATTTTTCCTCTTGATATAAAAAGCTCTGCCATGCCTTCCCCCATAGATGGAGTACCTTTGTCTTTTCTCCTCTGCCCCCTTTCGTTTTACAGACAGTGTTTCGCTTTGTCACCAGAATGGAGTGAAGTGGCAAGATTTTGGCTCACTGAAGCTTCAATCTCCCGGGCTCAAGCAATCCTCCCACCTCAGCCTCCCAAGTAGCTGGGACCAAAGATGTGCACCACCACAGCAGGATATTTTTCATTATTATTTGTAAAGATGAAGTCTTGCCTTCCTGTGTGGCCCAGGCTGGTCCTGAACTCCTGGACTCCCACCTTTGCCTCCCAAAGTGCTGGTATTACAGGCGGGAGCCACCATTCCTGAAGGTTTTCTCCCTCATTAGCTCTCAGCATACAGGTCTTTCATCAGGACACTCTTCCCTGATTTCCTCATCTGAGGATCAGGGAGTGGTTTTGTTGTTTCCACCTAGAGGATGCTGTCAATAGCCCATATCCCCATAAACTAGCCATTTATAGCCAGCCCCCATTGTATCTCTCTCCCTGATAACTCTCTGGCTGTAGGAAAATGCTTGAGCCACACAGGACAGGCTGGGAGTGTTAGGGAGTCAATAAACCGAAGCACGTCTCAACCAATAAGCTACGAGGGTTGGGTCTTGCCCACAGTGAGGCAATTCTCAGGCATGTCCCATATAGTCCTAGGAACCCAGAAGTGCTGAGCGTCAGTTTCCCACAGCATTAATTAGCTCCATAACATAACCTTTATTGGCTTTCCTCAACTCCCTGTGTCACTTCTCCACTCCCTCATTGTGCTCCCTGAAATCACTTCCTAAATAAACATTTGTACCCATACCCTTGTCTAAGGGTCTATTTGGGGAAAAATAAAGTAAGACATTTTCATAGAAAATGCTTATTTCTTCCAGATCACCAGACCCATCCATGATAATGTATTTATTACTGCAAATCTTCACTCACTGTCAGCCTTTCTCTTTAGGCTATTAGATTCATGAGAATAAGATTCCTGGCTATTTTTTGTTCTTCATCGATTTCCTGGTGCCTACCACAATACCCAGGACATAGCAGGTGCTCGATGAATCTTTCTCCAATACAAATAAAAGGATACATCAAGCTGTGTCCCCATCACTGGAAATAAAACTATTATGATTTAATCACTGCCCTTAAGAGGCTCATATTGTGGGAGAAGTAAATTGAAATATTCATAGCATACTCTCAATGAAATTAATGTCACTCATTAACATTGGATGTTATGAGATCTGAGGAAAAGGCATTTCACCTACCTAAAAGGAGATGAGTGAGGGAAGAGATCCCAAAGCCTCATCCCAAAAAGGCACATACCCCAAGAGAAGAAGGCTTTCACAGCAAGATGCTGTAGAACCATAGAGAGAGAGTAGAATAAAATACTTTCTTTATGGGCTTGATACTTGGGAAAGTTATAATAACCTCTAACTCAGAGGCTCAGAACCAGACTAATCATAGTGTAGTAAATATTAATAATGGAAATTAAATAGCAGATGCATCAGTAACCATGTACACATGGAGTGTGAGTACTCAGATGTGGTTTGTTCTAAAAATTAGGCTGATCTAAAAATACTCTTTCGGAGGTGTTCTCATTTTCCAGAAGCAGTGATTAGGGTGGCAGAGGGCTTGGCCCAGGAAGTTTCCTGTCTGCCAAGGCTTTGTCACCCCCAGGGGGCTGGGGAGTCTTGTTCATGGAGTGGCTGCCTCACAGAGCCTGTGAGTTCTGAACTCTGCTTCTGTCTTTCAGGACCTGTACCTGCAATTGTCAGTGAACCCTGTTTTCATTTGTAAGTGTACTTAACCCCGGGTGGAATCTGCCAGATCATCTATATCACCTGTCTTCACTGGGTAGAATCCAAGTTTGTCTTTTGTCTTATACTGGAGCCTAATGCTGTAACCAATAACCCCAGAACATCAGTGGATTAACATACTAAAAGTATATTATTTCTTGCTCATGTAAAGTGGAATTGGATGTTTGATATGGGGTCTTCCACAGATCTGATGCAGAGACAAAGACCTCTTCAGTCTGGTGGTCTCTGTCCCCTCGGATCTCAGAGTCCTCGTTGGATGTGGTGTCTCTTTCCAGCAGACGAGAAGAGCCTCTTAGGTGGTGAAGGAGGTCTTTCAGGCTGGGTCTGGGAGGTTTGCTGGTTCCGTTCACATATATTAGTCATAACTCAGCTCCAAGCTCCATTTACACTCAGAAGAGCCTGAGAAACGAGGTCCAGCTGTGTTCCCAGGCAGACAAGGAAACAGGGTCTTCTTGTGAAGACTGAGTGGTCCCTCCCATACTTTTCAAGACATGTTTAAAAAGGACGGGGCCATGGGAAGGTAACCCCAGATGGCATTCCCTATGTAGTGTATGGAATGCAGCCTGCCCTTATCTGTCTCGATGAGATCAGATTTTCCACTTTTCAACTGACAAAAAGGAGCTGGGTCTATTGGACCTAGTGACCTGGAATTTGACAAGTGTTGATGTTAGGACTTCCTGGATAATATGTATCCAAATTACCTTTTTACTTCAGGAAATACAAGGTCCAAAAACCAGTGATGTTCAAGAAATGGACTTCTTCTTGGGCAAATACGTAACTTAAGTTCTTAGGAAAACTCCTTAATTTCAGGTAGAGAGAGAGAGTGTGTGGTGTGTGGGTGTGTGTGTGTGTGTGTGTGTGTCCGTCCATCCCCCAAAAGGTTTTGGAAGTGGTGATGTCGAAGCATAGCAAATGAGAACTTATCCCTATTATCTATGTCCTAGAATGGCCCTAGATTAGAGTTACAGGAGCTGAATTTATTTTCTCCTTACTAAGAACAGAGTTGAAATTCTAAGCTCAGCAACCATATTGGGTTGTTATTATAATCATCTCCGTTTTAAAGATGAGTAAACCAACACTGAGCGTCATTAGGGATTTTCCCCCAAAGTTACACAGCGACTAAGTAGTGGAGACAGGATTGAAATCCCAAAAACCAATATGGGAGCCAGGCTTAACAGTATGCTTTCCCAAGCATGTTGGAGGAAGTTGTATTGCAGGAAAAATATTGCTTTCTAAAGTGCATGTAACTCATTTGTAAACATTATATACTACTGCCTGAAAATTCAGAAGAAAGCAGAATAAACAAAAATCTATAGTCCTTTACGCAACTACAACCATGGTTGAAATTTTAGCAAAAACTGGACCAAGTGATATTTATTATTTTTTAACCATTCCATTCCCCATATCTCATCTTCAGAAAGTTTTCTTACAAAATTACTAACTCTGACCAGTCCTTTCTGCTTCTGAATAACCCTCAATATCTTCTCTAACCTTGGACTTACAGAAGCCAAACCAACCTCAGGGTAAGTCCAGACGGTTTTTATTGGAAAGTCTATTTTTCACTGCAAAATAACAATTTTGGCAACTATGAAATCAGAGCTGCTGCTGATTATAATAGACCAACTTCAGAACCAGTAGTATGGCCAATAAGAATGTCCTAGTGATGTGGCAGTTCTCTGGAAGAGGCCAGTGAGTGTCACAGCAAACTGGATGCTCTGAGCACACTGTCTCTAAACACTGTGACACCTCTTCTTTCTGACTTGCCACGGAGATCTTTGAGAAGCACTTTAGGTAGAGTTCAATAAATATGTCTATTAATGCCTCCAATATTAATCGATGTGTTTTCTTGCACGAAGTATGATGACAGGCATGAAGGATAAGACACAGATTAAATTCTGTCTCATGGTATACCTTCCATCTGGAATCTGGGAAATGAGCAATGGGAATTGGTTGTCGATGTTATATTTGTTCTTTTTAAGCCTGGGAGGTAAAAGGGGCACATCAATCTTACCATTTTGCAGAGAAGGAAACTAAGGCTATAAGGCATTTTGTGTTTTCTTGAGGGCAAAGCACAGGTAGAAGCTAGTTGCTATGGTTTGAGTGTGTTTTCTCCAAAATCTAGGTCCTGAGACTTAATGGCCAATGTGATCATGTTAGAGGCAGAAGGACCTTTAAGAAGTGATTAGGTCATGAGGGATCCTCCATCATGAATGGAATTAAGGCCTTTATAAAAGATGCTTCATACAGCCTTCAGCTTTCTTGCCTTTTCACCTTCTGCACCAAAGGATGCAGTGTTCCGCCTGTATGGAGGTTGCAGAAACAAGGCACCATCTTGGAAGCAGAGAGTAGCTCTCACCAGACAACCAAACCTCCTGGTTCCCTAATCTTGGGCTTTCCAGACCCCAGAACTATCAGAAAGAAGTTTCTATTATTTATAAATTACCTGTCTCAGATACTTTGTTACAGCAGTGTCTGGGCAAGAAAGGCATGAGGGGAGAAGAAGACACACACACAATACTTTTAAGGGTAAACAACCTTTATCCCATGTAAATGGCAGTGCAGATATAATCAACAAATTATATAATAATAAGCAGATTGACATAATAAGCAAATTGCAATGCGAAGGGGAGAAGGGAAAAGATATTTGCACGTACCAGGCAATGAAGGATTCACCACCAGACCGGGAAGCAACAGCCTGGACTCCAGGGTCAGACACTACACTCACCAGACTACGGAGGACTCACCACCAGACCGGGAAGCAACAGCTTCTGGGGTCCAGAGTCAACTACTCATTCGTGCACAGACAAGGAGAAGTCTCATGAAACTTTGGCACAGTCTGGGACCCCAGCTCTTTTTGTGACGAGTTGATTGGCATGAGACCCAGTCACGAGGGCCCTTCGTGACTGGGTTCGAGGAACACATAAAGATCAACTTGTTTTTGTGATTGTCTATCTTTTTTCAATAACTAATGTATAGGCATAGATTGAAATAGAGATTTCTCCAAAATAGCGCTGGATGAACACCTCAAGGGATCCACACAACCTGTTCCAGGACTTGGTGACCATTCTTTGTGTCCATGTTCAACTGAGTTCTAATTTAATATTTAACTTTTCCTCCACAAGCAGCACAAAATAGATGAAGACAGTAGTCCATCCAGGACTCAAACATAAGTTTGTGATTTATAATGCAGACAAAGGCATTGAAATGAGTTACAAATGGTCATTTAGACATACCCTAGAACACTCTAAGATCATCCTAATCGATATTACTTTCCTATCATAAAGGTTATGCCACTTGCATGGAGGATCACGAAGACAGTCACCTGTCAGGATTTTCTTCCATTTGTAAGTCCATGAAAAGCTTATGTTTTCTCTGCCTCTGAAATTGTGCATTGAAGTCCCTCAATGTGTGCTTGGCATTTGACGGGTACTCAGTAGAAATCATATATCCCTGCACTTTTTGACCTCATGATTACCAAAATTATGGAAGAAAGAAAGAGAGAGAGAGAGAGAGAGGAAGGAAGGAAGGAAGGAAGGAAGGAAGGAAGGAAGGAGGGAGGGAGGGAGGGAGGGAGGGAGGGAAGAAAAGAAAAGAAAAGAAAAGAAAAGGAAAAGAAAAGAAAGAAGAAAGAGAGAGAGAAAGGGAGGAAGGGAGGGAGGGAGGGGAAAGAGAAATAATTTTATTTTTCTGGTCCCTGAGACATTTCCATAAATTATTAGAAAAAAGTATGAATTTACTAGTAAAATGAAATGTAAATCTTTGCAAAAATTTTCTTTAACCTCGACATGTTTAAAGAGAAACCTTTGTTCATTGTCTGACTCCTAATGATTATTGCCCTTAAGTCTTGGGCTGATGCTTTTTAAGCAGGAATTGATTTGAACTGGATAAGTGGTAGCCAACATAGAACACAAATTAAGCATTAAGATGAGGTTTTTTCTTGGTCATATCATGTGTGTATAAATTACCTTCAGAACACAGACTTAATAAATGTCTCATTAAATCTAACTTTCACTTATGGAGTATGTAATTTTCATTATATAAATATTATTTAATTACATAATGGCTCAAGTATTAAGAAATCTGTATTTAACTGATATTTGAGCCATATTCACAAAATGTTCTATTTTAGGAACTATTTGAGAATTTCATAATATTTTGATTAAAGACGGTAGTACTCTACTGATTTTATTTGGATAAGCCATGTTGTCTTTATAATAAGGTGTGTTCATATTAAAAAATGATTAAACATCTTCAAGGGAAAACCTGCTTCATCTTCACCCACCTTTCATCTTCATATTATGAATTATATATTATTCTTTCACTTCTGTATCCTCAATCCTTTTTCCTTTCTTTGTAGGCAATTATACAGTGACCCATCCATATAGCTCATGAGGTTTCTCAATTTTTTATGAATGTTCGTAAATATGGAGGAAATGAGTGCAAAATTTATAACAAGTTGGACCATATTAATCTTTTTTTGTTGGGGGATGGCTATAGTTATCACACTGCACTGTTTGAATTTAAGAGAAAATTATTTTAGGACAGTATGGAGAGTGAAAGATATTTAAATCTAGAAAGTCCCTTTAGCCAAGTATGTGACAAGCACCATGTAAGTGGAAGAATTTGGAAGCCTAACTTGAATCCTTCTTTGATTTATTTCCTGAGAGATGACAGAAGATTCAGGGTCCAGAACATGATGAATGTTGGCTGATGGGTGTGGAAAAGAAGGTGAAGAGAGATGGAATTGGCTTGGGTCAAGTTTAGGGAACTCACCTTTGGAAGATGTCTGTGTTACAGGGGCATGCTAGACTCAAATTTAGTCTCACTCTAATGTTACTATCCAAGGGCTATTCTCATCACAGTGGAATTCAGGGAGTGGTTGCACTTGAGATGCAGCTAGCACCAGAGTGACTTCAAGCCTGTCTCAGGCAGGAGGGAGGGATGAGAGCATACAGTCTTCCCAACTATGACAGGACATAACCCACAATAGAGTGTGAGCTCAAAGAGGACAAAGCCCTTTCTCATCCTTGGTTCTCTCCCAGGACAGAGCCAAGAACACTAGATTTCTAGAAATATTTGCCAAACTGCAGATGGAGAGAAGATTCAGTCGATGTCAGGGCAAAGAGAGTATGTCAGTTTTGTGGACTTGGATTTGGCACATGGTTGGGGATCTGAGGCAGAATCCTAATGATAAGCCAGTTGTGTGGGTGGTTCTAGAGTAAAAAGGCATCCCCTTAGACTAGGGGAAGGTACATGATGGTCAGAGGTCACTCAAGGGGCAATGGGTTTTAATCTTCAGTGGGTTGTGTGTCTACCATTCTCATTGACTCATTCAACAGTCATCTCTGGGGCACTGGCTTTGAACCAAATATGATGTAAAGTGTTGGGACACATGAATAAAACATCATGATTCCTGGTTTGGAAGAACTTGAACTTTTGCCCTAGTGGAGAGAAAGATCTCCATACACCATACACTGTAAGTCAGCAAAGGCTTAATGGTTGAGTATGGCAGGGTATTGACCAGACTGTCTCCAGGATAGTGGTCCAGACATCTAGTATTTGAGAAAGTTGTATAGCTCTCTGATGCTTCCAGAGAGCCCCAGATCCTCCTTAGCCAGCAGGGCTTGAATATTCTATGAAACTCCAAATTAAAATGAAGGTGCTGGTATTTTATTTCTTTTTGGTAAACATTTGAATTGACTCAGGCACTATGCCAAGGGCTTTGCAAATATTTATTCATATAATCAATCCTCACAACAACACGGAAATTCTAGCATTTCCATTTGATAAACGAGGAGGCAAGATCTCAGAGTTTCAGTCATTTGCCCAAGATCCTGCAAGTAGTATTTGGGGGATCTTAAATTTGAACTCTGAAAGTTTCACTCTAACATCCATAATCTTGAACTCTACATTGTGGGGTGCATAGTTATGACTTCAGAAAAGGGGGGGGTTCAGCGTTAGGTAGAGCCAGGAAGGGCTGTACATGAATGGAGCAAGCATCTCATGGAAAATGTAGACTTGAGTTAAGCTCACAAGTGGAGGAGAAAAGCTGCTGTACTCTGAATCCTCAGTGGGGTGAAGGTGTGAATTCAGGAATCCACTTGTTCAGCTGAGAACTATTTAGCATCTGCAGAGCACATCAGGACAGTCTTACACTAAATTCTGATTACAAGGTAACGAGCAGCGGAGACAAGGCTTTCCCCCACCCAGAGCTCCCAAGCTACTGAGAGAGTCAAACAAGTCAACAGATGATTTCTACAGGAGCCAGCAGGGCACGTTCAGCACACTGTGGGGAAGCCTCAGAAGGGCTCCTAACCTGTGAGAGGAGGCTGGTCAAAGGAGGCTTTCTAGAAGAAGTACAATATGAAGATAATGGCATTGGAAGAGGCTAAAACGATTTGGGGAGAATGCTCTAGAAAGTCAGCAAAGGCAATAGAGGCTGGCATTGTGACGTTCCAATTTAAACACTCCTAAAGTGGCAGCAATTGATCAGGATGGAGAGTTCAGAGAGACCCACACTTCTCCCCTATTCCTTTTCCTGGTGCTCAGAGTAGAAGCATAAGGTCCTCCAAGGAACAGAGTCTTAGTAATTATCTCTAAGAACAATAGTATTGATCACATGGGTTCCTCAAACCCAACTCAACTTTCTCCCTGTGTCAGTAGTAGGTTTCACTAGATGACTTTTCTGTTCCAATCTGCTTTGTGAAGCACTTACGAAAAGGCCCTTTATAAATCTCTATAATAATAAATTATGAACAGCAAAAAGTGGGGCAGTAGCATTGCCCTCCTGTTCCTCCAAGAGGAAAGCTAGGCCTAATTCATACATTCTGTTCTGTCTAGCCTTGTTTTCTTTCAAAGACAAGAGAACATCATAACCTTGAGCTATCTGGTGGAAATAAAAGATTGGTGTGAACTTTACTGTGTACAATTTGGGTTCTTTCCATCCAGATGAGAAGACAATTGAATATTATAAAAACATGTGGCACATTTGAAGAGAATTTATTTTATTCAGGCACTAAGAACTTTCACCCGGAGAGAAACTTCTTTCTGCAAAAATAAATAAATTAATATATACCTGCATGAGAAATAGATTTCTCTGGCAGTTTTTTAATCTGAGAATCTTGCAGCTGAGAAGTCCAACTGCTTCATTTTAAAAGTGCAGAAATGAATGACCCTTGTAATGGAAAGTCGCTCACCTAAGATCACACAAACATAGATGGACAAACTCAACCCGGAGAATTTGACTCCAGGGTCTCCTTTGGCAACCACAATGCCAGGTTATCTCTCACCTTTGAAGCCATGCTGGAAAGTCCGCAACTTACCCTGAGATGTCCCAGAGCACACAGAAAAGAGGGAGCGCCTAACAACCCAGCCTAGCTGGCTGAGTCCACTTCAGAGAAGGGGCCAGAAGAACTGAAAATAGCTCTAATGGGAAGTTGTCCTGAGACTGCTCCCCTTGAGGTTCATCTCTAATTGCCATGCTTATGATACATGAGCACTGGTGTGTCTGATTAACATAGCATGGAAGGGATGAGGCTGCCAACCTCCCAGGGCAACATTCATCATGGTGCCCAAACCAATCTACCCAGCCTGGACCACTAGCACGTGGTGTCCAGTCCTGGCGCTGCTTGCACATTTACTGAGAAAGCAGAAAGCAGAGCTGGCTCAAAAGAAGTTCATGTGATAAAAACCTATCCTGACTCTACCCAGGAATGAATCAGTGATGTCATCCATTCGAAAAATATATATATTTAGATTATGACAATAATTTTTGAAACTTTAGAAGATGAATCAACAAACAAGCCAAACCCTAATATAATCTCAAAGTTACACTAAGAAAAGCAGATTACCTAAAGCATAAATATGGGAGGTAATGACCGCATTCTACTCTTCTTAGGATAAGCAACAATCGTCAGTAGTATTATTTTTAATATTAATCATCGTATTATCATCATCTACCATTTTTTTAAGACTCAGGCACTCTGCTAAGCATTGCAGATGTACTGATTCCTAATCCAATCTCTCTGCACAATAGCACTATGAGATGAGTGTTTTTATCCTCATTTTGCAAATAAAGAAAACAGGGCTTGGTTGGTATTTCCAAAGTCACATGACTGCTAAATACAGAAGTAGGGGGTTCAAAGTTGGTTAACTTCGAGGCTCACTTACATCCTCAATGACCTAAGCTCTTTCCACCTTTCTGCTTCACCATCCCAGTGTATTAGCTTGTCCCATAATGGCTGCTGCAATTCCAGGCATTAAGAGCAGAGGGGGATGTCTTGAGGCAGAAGCCAGTCATTTTTTCCTTCCCCCGTGGGTCTCTTATTAAAAATAAGAAAGCCTTTTAGTACATCTACCTTTATATCTCATTAAGCAGAAGTGAATCTCGAAAAAAAATCATCCCAGCGGGGACATATTTTAAAGCTCTCTGGATGATTCTTATGTGCAATCTGGACAGACAAGCACTGGTCATGACTAATTTAGAGTCACCTGCTGAGCCTAAGACGGGTACAGACACTTCTGGGACACAGGGTGCCAAACAATGACCAACACTTGTGTCATGCTGGCAACGAAGAAGGGTGCATCTCCCCCAGTCTCCCACAGTTAGGCATGGGCAAAACCAAGTATGGGGTAACCAGGCATGGGAAAATGACCATCCCCTGGGGAGCTTACATGTCAGGTAGAGCTTCCTTTCGGGCACACTGCTTTTTGAGAAAATCCTTTCTATGCACAAACCTCCAAGGTCCTGGGTTTTGTGCTAGCAAAGGAGTGATTACAAAAGCACTCTCAAATCATAGGAATTCCTGTTGTATTTTGGGAACTGTTGCTACCTGGCAGGAGTAGGATGGCTTTTTCATCTCAGAGGAGTTCACTGGGCAGAAAGAATAAATCGCCAAATTATTCTATTTCAAAACCTTTTCTAAGACATGTATCTAAGGCAAGTGTAAAACACTTAGATGTAGACTGTTTTTAGGCATCAACATTTAAACAGATACTTTCTCTTCTTTTCTTCCTTTCTACCCCTTTTTTCTTCCTTCTTCCTCCCTTCTCCACTCCTGCCTCCCTTTGTTCTTTACTTCCTTTCTTCTTTTTCTTCTTTCCTTCCTCCCTCCTTTCTACCTCTTTTTCTTCCTTCTTCCTTCCTTCTCCATTCCCTCCTCCCTTTGTTCTATGCTTCCTTTCTTTCTTTTCTTCTTTCCTTCCTCCCTCTCTCTCACCCCTTCTTCTTCTCTCCCCTTCTCTTTTTAATGGTGAACTGAGGCAGGTAGGTCCTTCTGCTATGGACTGACAGTGCTCCCTCTCCATCGCTACTGGGGCACCAACTTCACACATCACAGTTTGTTTAATGTATATGACTCTTGCCAGGCTCTCAGGACTTCAAAGCTGCCATAGGAGCTGAAACTGCAGCACATCAGCTATTAGATAAACCTCTTAAAATAGGGTTACGGAAGGGGATACAGGTCACTGCCTATTTGGTATTGCCTTTGGAGGTAGGAATGGAATATAATGTGGACTCCTA
The DNA here is from genome assembly GCA_963573385.1 of Cacajao melanocephalus. Classification (NCBI taxonomy): domain Eukaryota; kingdom Metazoa; phylum Chordata; class Mammalia; order Primates; family Pitheciidae; genus Cacajao; species Cacajao melanocephalus. Next base: position 82,156 of record CAUYLG010023468.1, on the reverse strand, counting down.
CTGGGAGTGCCTCCTGGCCTGCTCATGCCTCCTGGCCTGCTTATGCCTCCTGGCCTGCTCATGTCTACTCATGTTGAGTGGTTCTCAAACTTGCATCAGAATTAGCTGCAAGGTTGGTCGAAACACAGATTGTACCACTCTTCCCATTTCTGACTCACCAAGTCCAGGATTGGGACTGAGAATCTGCATATGTAACAAGTGCACAGGTGATGCTCATGCTGGTAGTCTGACATTTTCAGAGCCACTGCTCTGGAGTTTTCTATCTCAAGAATTCACAAGATTCCTTAGGGATTATTGGGAACCACTAAGTCAGTCCAATCTCTCTCTGAAGGGAGACCAACAACTTGCTGGATCTCTGAATGGACATCAAGTCTAGGGGCTGGCAGCTCTCAGGGACAGCACTTCCTCAGGAGTGGGGCTGGAGAGAACTTGACCAATGAGGTTAGGGGAAAAGTCTGGAATCAGGGGCTCCTCCTCTATGGGGTCAGGGTTGTAATTTACCCAGATGGCCACCCAGAGGAGACTCAGCACTGGAAATGGTCACAGTCACTCCACACAGTCTTCGCTATCAAAGCATTTTCAACGTAGGTCCAGCTCCCCTCTGAAAACTAAGACACACTCACTGTGGAGCCTCATTCTCTCTGCTGGGCCATGCATGTCAATGTTTGAGTTCTCTTTGGCCTGATCAGGGTTTTCCTCTGTGGGTAACAAAAGGGTATGCATTCAGGAGGGGAAAGAAAACTGGCTGGAATTATCACAACCTTCAAGATTTCTGAGCTGAAAATACATTCTTCCCATTGTGGAGAAACTTGAGGCCAAAAACATCCAGGGCAACAACATTGACGCTCTCTCCGGCAGTAGTGACACCTTAAAATTGTGCTTATTTCAGAGAAGCAGCATGGCATGCAATTTCAGGTTTCTGGAATGTAAGAGAAACTCCAGTGGAGTTTTGGCAGCTGTCTATCACAAAGGGATCCAGTCTAGGACTCAAGGGAACATCAGCTCCAACACCTATGAGACCTGTGACCTTGAGCAAATTCTTTCTCTTCTTTGAATCCTAGGTTTCTTACCAGCAAGCTGGGGGAACTTGAACTCAGTTTTTAGGGCCTATGTGACAACTTGGTGGGAAGGTATTTATGAAAAGAGTCCTTCCTTTAGAGTAGAAGAACCACCTGGAGCCGAGGAGGACATTGTGGAGGAGGAGCAATAAGAGGGCCTCCATGAAGGATGGAAGGGGAACTGTGATGTGGAGAGGAGAGGTGAGTGATAATTGGCTAAAGCAAGAGGCTGGAGAAAAGGTTTGCAAACTCAGAAAGATGACTGAGATTTCAGGGAGACAGAAAAAATGCAGCCTGAGATGTAATATAGACAGTTTTCTGTGGCTGATGGAGCCTCACCAGAAGCTTTTGAACAGGGAGGGACCTCAGAGTTGTATTTTAGAAAATGTGAAAAAGATAGAAATAGCCTGGAAGCAGAGTCCAGGGAAAAGAATTTGGCAAAATAGTTGGAAACACTTCAGGGCAGTGGGGATGCAACATAGGAACATGCAAGATATTTTAGAGGGACAGGGAAACAGGCCTACTGCTGATCAGAAATGATTTGCAATTAGCATATGCAAGTGAAGTCTTCTTTTTCCCAGTGGCTCTTCCTGGAGCCAGCCTGCCCCTCATTAAACATGGGGCTTTAAATCAGTGTTGGCCCCACCTCAGCCTTGTCCCCTCCATCCCCCTTGCCACCCCTTGTTGTTTCGGTCTATTGTTTCCTTCCAGGCCTGAGCCCAGAGCCCAGGAACCTACCAACCACAGCCAAGGAAAAAGGAAATCCAAAAGGGGGGAAACCACAGAGTTTTCTGTTTTCTTCTGCAGGAGAAAGCAAGGTTATTTTTGGCCCCTTTCAGTACCAATCAGATTTTTTTTTGTCTCTCGAAGCCCCGTGTCTGGCAGGCTTCAGGCAGGGGAGTGAAAATTCGAGCCCGTGTTTTGAATACCTTTGCATTTTTGCTCTGTGTCAGTTTTGTTTGTCTTCCTCTGCCTGGCTGTCTCCCATGTCTCCGGATTGTTGACTTTTCTCAAATGCTGCTCTTAAGCCAAAACACCAAGACCTCATGTTCAAGGATGGGGCGCTTTGGTCAGAGGAAAAGAAAAGACAGAGAAGAAACCACCCCCTAGTCTGGGTCTGGCTGGGCAGTTGAAAGTACAGCCCCACTTTCAGTTCTTGTCATTACTCTGGGGATAGAACTGGCCCCTCAGTCAGATAAGACCCTGGACTCCCTGGGACTCACACAGCTGGTGGGGCACTGCCAGAATGGAAGCCAGGCTCTTCAACCTTAGGGTCACCTTTTCCCCAGGATTCTCTTCTGCCCCTTTGGTGGGTTATAAAGTTCGTTAGCATCCCCTGAGCCAGTGGAGGAACCAGGAGCTATCTAAGCTTAACTGTCAGACTGCTCAGGTGGGTTAGAACCCCGACTGAACAAGTTACTGAACTTTCATAAACCTCAGTTTTCCTGATCTATAAAATGGGAATGTTAACAGTAAATTCTTGATTTTCTGTGAGTGTTAAATGAGTTGGTCCACATGAAGATCTTTGGGAACTGCCTGCAACATATTTAGTGAGCAGGTGTGAGTGCTTGTGTGCACGTATGAAAGTCACAATGACATTTTTACCCAATGGCACCCAGTTTTGTGACCCATACATATAATTTTGAGGGAGTTGAAACTTAGTTTCAATCCTTTTTTTTTTTTTTTTTTTGAGTCAGAGTCTTGTTCTGTTGCCCAGGCTAGAGGGCAGTGGCATAATCTCAGCTCACTGCAACCTCCACCTCCTGGGTTCAAGTGATTCTCCTGCCTCAGCCTCCTGAGCAGCTGGGATTACAGGCATGCACCACCATGCCTGGTTAATTTTTGTATTTTTAGTAGAGACGGGATTTCACCATATTGGTCAGGCTGGTCTCGAACTCCTAACCTCATGATCTGCCCGCCTTGGCCTCCCAAAGTGCTGGGATTACAGGCGTGAGCCACTGTGCCTGGCCTCAATTATTTCCCTAAAAGATTCTTTCATTTCTTTTTCTCCTTTTCCCAATGGAATCATTCACTTAAGGCAGTTCAAGATAGTGTAACCTGAAAGAATGCAACAAGCAGCAATTGGGAAGATTTTTCTATTTAATTCCATACTCATGTTGCCTATCTTTAGTCAGAATCACTTGTGGGTGCTATTTGCAACTCTTTTTTTTTTCTTTAATTAAGCATAACACAGGCATGTGCACTCACAAGCATTTATATATACACACCAACCTGATGGCACTGTCTACACACTACCTTACCTTATATCTAGTTCATCATTTTAAAAGAAAATGTTGCTGCTTGCTACGCAGGAGGTATTTTAGAAGTTCCCATTCCTGCTAACACTAAATAACAATTGATATTATAATGATAAATACATACTCTTGAATAAGCATCTGCTAGGTTTGGGAACCTGCTTACATTATCTCCAGTATTTACAACAACCCTGAAATCTATCCCCATTTTTTAAGAAAAGCAAGGCACAGGGAGTAAAGGATGGAAGTCACTCAACCAATATAAATAAGCAGGACCGACAATGGAAGCTATCTGGTTTCAAAAGCAGTGCTTTTAGTGTTATGCTAAGATGCTTCTCCTTCAAGACAAGAAGGAGTGTCTGAATTGTGCCCTCTGCATTCCCAGTCCTTGACACATATTTGTTCAATATTTGCAAATATTTGTTGAATGCCTGCATAAACAGATTTGTGTGCATGCACACATACACATGCGTGCACACACACACACACACACACACAAGCACACATGCAGATTGTTGTGGCTGTTGTTTTTATGACATACATGGCTCCACACTCAGGCTTTGGTGATCACGGAGAGGAACAGAGGCAGGCATTGTGCCCAGGAGACCCTGATCCTGAAGCAGCGCAGGGAGAAAGGTCTCAAAGAGCACAGGAGGCAACAGCTTTCCAAGGCACCTGGCTCCACAGAGACGTTCCAATCCTGCCTGGTGTTCTTCATGTTGCAGAGACCACGAGGTATCCTGGAACTCATCTCCTTCTTTGAATATGAACCAATTAATTACCACTGATATAAACAAAGAGCTGGTACCTATTCACGGGTGTCCTAAATCAAATATTCTCAATTTTCCTGGACTGCAGAATAGCATACATGAAGCATCAGCTTTCTCACAATGGCTCACACTTGCCATGTTGATTCCATTAGCACTGACTGCACTGTCTGGATAAACAAGTGGGCCTGACCCTCCCGACTTCCTTAGGACCTCTTACCCTGACTAATGGTGGTCTGGTAAAGGCATTTGACACCAGTCATAGGAAAACCTTTTTTTTTCTGGTTACTTTAGGCTTTCTGAGGGGCTACACGCTGTACCTAAGAATGTATTTGTGTGCGTGTGTGTGTGTGTGTGTGTATCGAAATGGGCCTTTCTGTGAGCCCACTGTTTTCTTCATTCATTGAGTGAAGGACTATTTCTCCCAGGAAGGTGTTTCTCAAACTCATCTCTGGAAACATTGTTTCTGTGGTCTGTTAATAAATTAGATTAGAACGAAAAAAAATAAGAAAAGGACATTCCTTAGTTAAATAATTTTAGGAACTTCTGGAATAAACAAAGTTAAACATGTTTTTAATATAGAAGAATGTCTGTGTATTTAAGAGGCTAATGTACATCATAACTGTGAAAAAGATAAATATGATATGTTGTAATTAACATACTCTCTGGCAACAAAGTGTTTTCCTTCCCCAAGAACCTCTCAGAGAACTAATGTTCTGTACCACACTTAGGGAAAAAGAACTTCCATAGAGGAAAAGTAAATGCACCCTGATCCTTTATCAAAGTTTTTATACACAGATGGAAGAATTTCCAGATGACACAAGACAGGTCAGTATAAAAGGCCTCAATGTGCGAATATTCTTTCTTTTCAACAGCAGCGCCCTGTAGGAATTCCTCCACAACAAGCTCATATTGTCCCCATGGGCTCCATGTAGGTCTCTGCTGTGCCTACAGATCAGCTATCTTGGGAGAGGCTTGGGACTGTCTGACCTCATGGATGGGTGGGCATTCCAGGCTTTGAGGAGCGGACAGATACTTGGGCATCCTGAACAAGACAGGGCAAAGAATCACAATAACACAAGGCACACAGCTCAGCTTTCTTTCCTGGTCTTTGCTTCTTGCACTCAGATTAGCTATGCTCATCAATCTCTGGGAAAGGCTTAGATAAGGGATTTTCAACTGTGTGAGTTTACAGACTTTGCCTTGGGGTTGTGTTTAAGCCCAGATTGCTAGGCCTAACCTGAATGGATTGTACCCAGAAAGATCACAGTTTCAGAAATGCTTGTATAGGTGTGGAAGCTGTGATGATACACAGCTAATATCAGGAGGTGGTCTATACTAGGTGGGAAATTGTTGCAGGCATAAGTGTGACCAGGAGGGTCTTCAATGATGGGATGACCTATGTAATTTCTCTAAGCAGGATATTTGGTCATGAATCTTTATAAGCTTCCTTATATTCATTATCATCCATAGTATCTTTATTTTTTTCCTTTTTGAGACAGGGTCTCACTCTGTTGCCCAGGCTGGAGTGCAGTGGTGTGACTTCAGCTCACTGCAATCTCCACCTCCCATGTTCAAGCACTTCTGCCTCAGCCTCCTGAATAGCTAGGATTACAGGCACCTGCCACAACACCGAGCTAATTTTTATATTTTTAGTAGAGATGGGGTTTCACCATGTTGACCAGGCTGGTCTCAAACTCCTTACTTCAGGTGATTGCCCGCTTTTGCCTCCCAAAGTGTTGGGATTACAGGCGTGAGCCACTGTGCCCAGTCCATTCTTAGTATCTTAATGCACAGGCCTATTTTTACCTTCAAGCAACCAACTAAAGTTGACTTTTGGAGGTCAGACCACATGTAGGTTTAGGAAGTGCTGCAGTCTGCTGAGGATGAGTCTTGCCCGAGGTTGGTGCACAGAAGCACTCTGCTCCCATTCACAGGGCTCTGAGAGATGGGCTTCTCTCACTCAACACCCTCTCCTGTGGCAGGGAGATTGACTCAGAGAAGAGATGATAAAAGGATTGTGATAAGGAAAGATAGAGATTTCAGGAATGCCATTGCCATTCTGGCCAGAAGCTTCCAAAACATCAAACCCTCACTTCACACTACCCTGGTTCTCAGAAAAAGTGGGATGATGGGGAGATGGAGAGTGTCACTGAAATTGCACCCTCAGCCCCTCCTTAATTGTTTGGCTGACTTAATGTGCCAAGGGCTTTCCTGAAAGTGTTTGGAGACATTTTCTGAGTGATGATTAAGGGGCAGACACTGCGTTTGATCTCTGGTTCTCAGAGTTTGCTGTGCACTGGAATCCTTGGGTGGGTTGGTTGGTTGTGTATTTTATAAATACTGATGCCTGGGTCCCACCCCCAGACATTCCAATTTAATTGTTCCACAGTGTAACCTGGCCATCAGAGTTTTATAAAGTTCCCAGGTAAGTTGAATAAACGTGTAGCAAAGTTTGAGGACTGCTGCACCGGAAGTTTTACTCGTTCATTCCTGTTCTGTCTTGCAACAATCCAGCAATGGGGATATTACTGTCAACTCCAATCGACAGTTGGAGAAGCAGAGATGCAAGGAGATTAGGGGCTTTCCCAAGACTATGCAGTCCCAGAGAGTTAGAAAAAAAGGTTCCATGTCTGGTTTTATGTCACGCCAACTCTCTAAAGGCTGCAAAATCCTACTTGATTCAATAATGAGGCCATCTTTAGCCATTTTCTGGCTTGAATGAGTTGGCATTTGCTGCAGCCACAAAGCTCGTCAAATATAGTCCCTTCACATGCTAGTTGTAAAAAGTAGGAAGTTGCAACTAATGCTATGAGCCGAGTGACTTGAGACACACAGCTATAAAGCCCACCCAGGAATCAAGACAGGAAAGATCTGGGCCAAGTTTATTTTTCTTTTCCCTTGGAGTGTGATAGCTGGAGGAGCAGACTGCACAGGAAGTAATGCAGACACATGTGGGCCCCGAGAGTGTGGGGTTCACAGTCCATCAAGAAACCAGCCAGGCTTGATGCATCATCCCCCCACACTTACTGAACATAAGGAGGTTTGCATTCCCACTGGTCTTAGAAAGCAGATAATTGACTCGGAAAGGGAAAACATGACCAGAAAGATGCTAGGGCTGGAACCCGAAAGGTTGAGGTTTGTGCCAAATTGTGAAAAGGTAAAACAATGGGCACTGTGGTACAACACAAAAAATAAAGGGCATGGAACTGATTCTCCTTGACCTTGAATGAGACTCCTCCCCTCCATGAACCTCAGTTTTCTTACCTTCATATCAAAGATTAAAAATTCAGCTGCCTTAATTTAGAAAGGATTATAATCACCCTGAGTTGTAATCATTAAATAATTATACACACATAAATTGTTATATATCCTGCTATATAATGTATATATAATATGTATTAGTACATGTATAAATAATATTCTATGCTGATTATATTTATATTTCCTGTGCTAACAACTACAGTAGAAAGCACAATAGAACAAGACTCAGGAAGCTAAACCTTGTGTGTTAACTTGCTCCATCAGAAGCCAGTTGGCATGGTCAAATAAATTATGGCACATCCATCGAATGGGCATTTTTGTAGCTGTGAAAAATGAGACATATCAGTACATCTTTAAGTAAGGAAAACCTTTCCCAGACAGATTACTAGGAGGAAAAGCAATGTGTAGGGCCATAAGAAAGTAAAGTTTGGACCCTTTTTCATACAGAAATGCATTAAATATAAATATGTGCATGTATAAAATATAAAAGAAAACAAAAACAGATCCTAGCTACGCATACAAATGTGCATGTCCTTTGTGGATATGTATACATTTTCTGGAGAAAATATATTGAGTATGTATAAGAATGGCATTTGGCAAAAGAAAAGGGAAAAGGGGGCTTTCCATCTTATTTTACACTTCCCACTTTATTTCATCTTTCCAGTTTATTGCATATTTATCTACACTCTTTGTATGTTTATAATGTGTATGTGTGTGTGTATGTGTATCTGCTTTTCAATAACAGAAATAAACAGAATTTGAGTTACACACACACACACACACACAAAGTTTGGCCAGACCCAGAGCATTGAGTTTCCTTCTCTGTGTTCTAGGCCAATCCAGCAGACATGGTTGTTTTTCCAGCTGGGAATAATTTCATTTTCTTGCCCTAAATACTGGGTAAAGCCCATGTCTAGCCTAGAGGCTAACAGACCTAGTTCAGGGGAGAGCAATTTCACCACCCCCATCCCTGTGACAGGTTTTGCTGTTTTGACATATGGGCACAGGGGTGGGCATGTTTGGGGAGTTGTGAAGAGGGATTGAACACGTCTTCAGAGAGGGGCAGCAGAACTGACAGTGCCTAATAAGGAGCCTGGTGTGGCATATCACTGACGTTTCCAATGCTTTAAAGTAAAACCAGAAATAAATTTCATTTCTAGTAAAATGCTGATGCAATCTATGCATAGAAGCTGGAATCTTTTGGGTGAACAGATGCTAATCTGGGGGACTGCCCTTTCCTTCGCTTGCTATGATGTGTGGAACCGTGACCCCCCTAGAAGGATTTGCCTGTGCCTTAACACCTAGAACCTACAAACATGACCATATTTGGGAAAATGGGCTTTGCAGATGTAATTAAGTTAAGAATCTCAAGATGAGCTCATTCCTGGGTTATCTGGACAGGCCCTACATCCAATGACAAGTGTTTTTAGAAGACATTTGTAAGACAGAAGAGAAGACCAAAAAAAGAGGAGAAGGCTGTGTGCAGACAGAGGCAGAGATTGGAGTGATGTGGCCACAAGCCAAGAAATGCCTGGAGTCACTAAAAGCTGGAAGAGGCAAGGAAGAATCCACCCCCCTAGAGCCTTGGGGAGGATCACCCTGCTGACACCTTGATCTAAGACTCATGGCCTCTAGAACTGGGAAGAATAAATTATTTTTGTTTGAAGTCACCAAGTTTGTAGTATTTGATTACAGCAGCTCTAGGATGCAAATACTCTTACCAAAGTGGCCTAGGTTGCTTTGGAGTATTTTCCCAGCAAAAGCTGGAGATCCAAGGATACAGGCAGAGGAAAGATAGACTTCCACAGCTCACCCAGAATGCCTGTAACCATACCATGCCAAACCTTCAGACAGGCCCTGGGCCCTGATCTTCTTTCTCTAAGTAGTTTCTCCCAGTGCATTCTATTGGATTACTCTGCTCTGTTTTTTTGCATGGAGCCTGTCATGACCTGAAATTATGTTAGATATTTGACTTCTTTTTGTGACTGTGTCCCCTGGGGAATGGGAGCTCCATGAGGGCAGGGGCCTGCCAGTCTGACCACCTCAGAATGCAGCTTCCAGAACAGTGCTTGCTATGTGGAAGGTCTGAGATGATCTCTGTGGAAGAAGTGGGGAATGATGTGTTGGCCCCAAGAGAGAAGCAGAGAGACCCCACACTCAGACCCAGCCCTAACCAAACACTCGGGCCAAGCAAGAGGATATAGTAAGTACTGGGGAAGCTGTAGCACAGGTCAGAAATGTTAAAAGAAAGTGGCAAGAAGTTGTAAGAAAGGACTGGGGAGTCTGAAGGAAAATGAAGAGGAAGGGACACATGTGAGGGACACTGCAGGGAAAACCCAGGAGGATCAGGCTAGCAGCAGTGCTATGTGTGCTGGGGATGAAAGAAGGCACAGAGGCTTCAAGCAGGGAGCTGGCCCAAGTACATGTCACAGCCCTAGGTGCACCTACCCCGGAAACCAACTTCCTCAGCTCCCAGGAGAGTTGTCTGCATGACTTTTCCTCCTTTACAATTACCCAAAGCTCACAGTTAGTTACTAGAGCTTTGCATTAAATTATATATGCTAAGCACCACTCCTATGCACATTTTTTATAATTTCAACAATTCATATTATAGGCAGGATAATTCCCTTTTTACAAGTGAGAAAATTGAGGCTCATATTGAAGTAACCTCAGAGCAGGCAACTGGGGGAATCAAGATTTAGCCCCAAATCTATTGACCTCAAAGCCTGTGCTTTCACTCTGGTCTGTGTCGCTCGCTACTGCAAAGAGTGTTGTGATTTCTAGAGTAGTACACATACAGGACTCTCATTTGACCTGAGAATTTTGGAGAATCCAGATCAGAGGCCTCTCACCCCATTTAGAGAAGAGAAAGCTGAGAGTTCAAGAAATACAGGGGTCTTCCCAAGGTACTGCAGACCTGGTCAGCTGGAGAGCTGTAGACCTGGAATGAAGAACATCAGTCTTCCATGCTTACAGTCCTTTGCTTGGAATGCTTTGTAATCTGAGCCATGTCAACATACAAATGCAAGATGAGAGCAGTGGTTATAGGAAGCAATAGGAACTGGGGTGCAATTTGCTCCAGATATGATGCAAGCTGAGCAGGACTCTTACCCTGGGTCCAGGTCAGTGGGCAGTGAGCCAGCATATCCATCACCAAAAGTGCCTTACAGGAAAAATCTTACTCCCCTGAAGAAGGGGTTGGCCGCATCCATCTTGTAGGATAATACGCTATTTTTGTCAGAGAGCTACAAGGCATAAATTTAGATTTCTGAACATTTTTTATGAACCAACATCATGGCCTCTGGACACCTCTTTACAAAGCCATAAAGAGTCAGACAGCCCTTTCCAGAAACTGCACATCCACCAGTGTCCCAGATACAGCTGAGAGCCTACAGCCATGTGGCAGAAAGGGCTTTTCTTTTTTTGTTGTGAAAAAAAAAGAATCAATGGCCAGTGCTCTCAGTTCAACTGTAAAGATGAATGAAGTGGTCTCCAGGGAGCCTTCTCTATCTGTCCTGCTTTGCCATCTCTTTCCTTGCCCCCTCTTACCAGGTCAAATCCTGGGATACAGAACAAATATCAGAGAAGGCCTATCTGGGTTCTACCGTCAGCCCCTGCTCAGTGCCCATCATCCACTGGGTCTCTGGACTCGCCCCCACCACCGGGCCTTTGCCTGCTGCCACTCTGCCTGCCATCAGTGCCTAGGTAACCCCTAACATTCTCAGAGTTCCAGTAAGCCCTGCCTCCCACCATCTAGGTCAGACTCTTCAGTTACATTTTCTAGATCTATATTTATTTTCTTCTGAGCACTTAGCTCAGTTTGTCAGGGTTTGTGTAATTATTTGATTAGAATCTGTACCCCACCCCAACTCCCCTATAGGCTTCATGAACATGAGGAATGTGCTTCCATTGCGTGATCAGAGCCTTAGAAGATGTCTAGTTCATACTCAGCTCTAAGAAAACAGAGTTAAATTAAGTTTAGCCTAAAGCTGCATCTTTACATATTTTACGTTCAGTCTACAGCTCTCTTCTTACATGTGAACTGTAACCTAAACAGTTGTAACCTACTCTTTTATCCATCACTGAGTTTCGGCCAATCAAAGGTAGTCAACTGTTGAAACTAGGATCAAATAAGGCAAACACCAAGCCGTGACTGATCCAGCTGTTTCTACACCTCACTTTCATTTTCTGCACATTGTTTTCCTTTTCCTGCCCATAAATGTTCTTCCACCACATAGTAGGGCTGGAATTTCTCTGAATGTATTCAGATTCTGGAGCTGCCTAATTTATGAATTGTTCTTTGCTCAGTTAAACTCTGTTACATTTAATTTGTCTAAGGGTTTTCCTTTAACAACAGTTACCAAATAAATAAATGCATGAATGAATAAATAAGTGAATCGATGAATAAATAAACGAATGGACAACGAACAATTGCTTAGTGTAGTGGCTCTCTACCAGGGGAGATTTTGCCCCCCAGGGTACTTGGCAATGTTGTAAAACGTTTTAGTCTGTCAGAACTGGGAGAGGTGGTGGTAGTGCTACTGGTTTGTAGTGGACAGAGGTCATGGATGCTGCTAAACTTCCTACTGCACACCAAACAGTCTTTCCTGCCATCCTCCTAGCAAGAAATTGTCCTGCCCAAATCATGCTAAGGTTATAAAATCCTGTGTATTTGTTCCCTAGGGCTGCGTAACAAAACACCATAAACTGGGTGTCTCAAAACAGCAGAAAATTGTCCCCCCACAGTTCTAGAAGTCAGAAATCCAAAACCAAGTTGTTTTCAGGGTTGGTTCCTTCTAAAGCCTATGAAGCAGAATCTATTCCACGCCTCTCTGCTGGCTTCTGCTGTTTGTTGGCAACTGTATTAGTCTGTTCTTACACTGCTAATAAAGACATACCCAAGACTGGGTAATTTATAAAGGAAAGAGATTTAATGGACTCACAGTTCCACATGGCTGAGGAAGCCTCACAATCATAGTGGAAGGTGAAGAAGGAGCAGAGTCATATCTTACCTGGCAGCAGGCAAGAGAGCATGTGCAGGAGAACTCTCATTTATAAAGCCATCAGATCTCATGAGAATGACTTATCTGTAGAACAGTATGGGGGAAGCCACCCCCATGATTCAATTATCTCCACCTGGCTCCGCCCTTGGCACCTGGGGATTATTACAATTCAAGGTGAGATTTGGGTGAGTTCCCAGCCAAACCACATCAGCCACCTTTGGTATTCCTTGGTTCACAGCTGCATTGCTCCAATCGCTGCCTCTGCATTCACATGGCTGTCTTCCCCATGCATCTGGGTGCATACCCTCCTCTTCTTATAAGATAATCAATCATGGAGTTTAGGTCCCACCCTAACTGAACTCATCTTAACTAACTATAAGGCAGAGACCCTATTTCCAAATACGGTTGCCTTCACAGGTACTGGGATTAGAACTTGAACATATCTTTTTAGGAGACATAATTCAACCTGCTGTACTCTGGTTTAGGGGAAAGCCAATCAGATTCAAACCCCTCTCCTCAAAAAAGAAAAAAAAAAAAAAAGGCAAAGAAACTTGTTCTTTCTCTTCTCCTCTCACATCCCTGCATTGTCCTGTCACTCATCCAGATGCCTGGTTGGCTCCTCAGCCTTCTTTCCACCCCACCTTCTCATCCAATCTGTCAGTCACCTGCACAGTGTCAGTTCCTTACTCTCAAGACATTTGAGAAGTCTGCCTTCTCCTCTACATCAGGACCATCATATCAAGTGGGTTACGTACATATAATCCTCACACCAATCCCATAAGCTAAGTATTGTTATTATTGCCTTTGTTTACAGATAACGAAATCAATGATAAAGTGTCCAAGGTTATAGACCTTGTAGGTGACAGAATCTGAGGTTATAAAATTCTGTGTATTTGTTCCCTAGGGCTGCATAACAAAACACCGTAAACTGGGTGTCTTAAAACAGCAGAAATTTGTCCCCTCACAGTTCTAGAAGCCAGAAATCCAAAATCAAGGTGTTGTCAGAGTTGGTTCCTTCTAAAGCCTATGAAGCAGAATCTATTCCACGCCTCTCTGCTGCCTTCTGCTGTTTGTTGGCAATTGTATTAGTCATGTGATTCTACGGCCCACGCATAACCCCCGTTCTCTGGGGGGCTTCCTCATCCTCAGGTTGAGGGTCCAGTTCTCTCGTTTGCTTCCCTGCCAGGAACCCTGCCCTGTGCTTTCAGAATGTGAGGGACTTGCCTCCACCACAGGCCTTTGCTCTGGCATCTTTACTGTTTGTTTACATTCCTCTCTCCCTTCTAGACTATGAGGTCTTTCAGGGAATATACAATGTTTATTTCATCTCTGTATCCCAAGCCCAATACCTGCCCTGGAGCCTGGCACTCACAACCAGCCAATGTCAGTTAAATAAATGAATGCATTCCTAGCTTCAACAATCTAGACTAGAGACATCACCTTTGTTTATACTAGAATTTTCCAGGTTACATTGTAATAAATGCAATACAACACTTCAGCTCTGTCAGAAGAGATCAGAAAGTGAATCATATTTTTAAAGAAAAACAGGAAAAAAAAAAGATTCTATAGTCAAATTACCCTGAATAACTCTAGATTAACCAACATTAAAGGTGTTTCCTTCCTGCTGGACTTCACAGAGCTTTAAATATTCTGATTTGCTTTTGGACTTTTTGGAAGACAGGTAGTCATCTGGGTATGCAGAATCCTTTTATTAATCATGAAAACTTTTTAAAAATTTATTTGAAAGACCTCAAGAAATACCAACCATAGTTGGAATAAGCCGGGGTGCACCATGGTGCCTCCTGGACGAAGAGGCCTCCCTGAAGGTAAAGAGGAATAGGGGCTTCCCTCTGGAGCTGGAGATGCCATCATTGGCCAGCTAGGATGATTCTTCTCTCCCACAGGGCTCAGGTCTTCACCCACCACGTTCCTGCGACACTTTCATTTTTGTTTTGGGTTGATTTTCCTACTCTCATTAGAGCCTGTATTCCCTGTTTCTGTCCTGAGCTGAAAATGAAAGTGGATGGCCTAAAGCTCTCTGAACCTCATTAACCTCCATATTATCTCAGGGAAATTATGCCAATTATCACACCGGGGCTCAGGATTGAAAAGCTACCATGTCTGGGCTGACGGTGATGGATGCTACCAATTTACAGAGAGGAGGGGCAGCTCCTCATGTAGTGAAAGAATCATATGTTTTGCCAGGAGGCGCTTTCTTGTGGCAGACACAGAGCGTGGCTCTCTGGCGGGGAAGTGCTCTTGGCGTTCTTTGGAAGGCGACCATTCTGAGCACAATTTTTAAAAAATAGCATGTATTGGTTAAGCTTGCTTTTTTATTGTCTTAATACAGAGAAGTACAGAGAAGAAAAAAAAAACACATAAAAATGGCCCATAATCCCCCTACCCAGTGATTTCTGCTGACCTTTAAAACCAATCAAAATGAAAGTAATACAGTATAAGTAGGTCTAGACAATTCAGAGTTCAATAAGCAACAAAGTTAAAGTAAATATCTTCAACTTCCTTTTCCAGGTCCAGTCTCTTAACAGCTAATAGAGTTTTGTGGTTCCTTTAGAAACAATGTAACAGTGGAACTTCAGGGCTGAGAGCTGTGGCTCCCCTATCTGAGGGGACATGGAAGTAACCTGGATTTGCTAAACCAAAGGTTGCCTGGCATCTGCCTCAGAGATTCTGATTCAGCTTGTCTGGTAGGGAGTTTCTCAGGTCATGCTAAATCCCAGCTTGCTTTCCAGCTGTGTGATTTTGAACAAGTTCCTCAGCAGCACTTTGCCCTGTTTTTTTTTTTTTTCTTCGATAAAATGGGGCTAATAAGAGTTGTGAGAATAAAATGAATTAAAATGCTAAAAAGGCTCTGCATATTAAGAGCCACGTAATTTTGCTATTTAGCATAGACCAGCCTGTAACTATGTATCCAACTACCATTTATCCTTTTTAATGTTAGTTAACAAAGGGATAATTTTATATACACTTCCGTGCTATGTTTATTCACAATAATTTTTTACATATTCACATACAGATATATTTAGTCTTTGTGCTTAACATGGAATCATAGTTTAGATGTATATTCCGAAGGACATGCTAATCTTCTGTAAGTGACCACACTAATTGTTTATTCTTTTGTTTTATTTTTTATTTTTATCTTTTATTTGAAGTTTGGGCATACATGTCCAGGTTTGTTATATAGATAAAGTACGTGTCATGGATTTGGTGTACAGATTATTTTATCACTTGTGTAGTAAGCATCGTATTCGATAGGTAGTTTTTTGATCCTCACCCTCCTCCCACTCTCCATCTTCAAGTAGGGTCTAGTGTCTGTTTTTCCCTTCTTTGTGCCCATGTATACTTAATTTGTAGCTCCCACTTATAAATGAGGATATGTGGTATTTGGTTTTCAGTTCCTATATTGGTTTGCTTAGGATAATGGCCTCTAGCTGCATCCATGCTGCTGCTAAGGACATAATATCATTCCTTTTTCTGGCTTCATAACATTCTGTGGTGTATATGGACCACATTTGCTTTATCCGGTTTATCATTGATGTACCAATTGTTTTCAGGTACTGGCTAATCTAAGAAGTGCAGCAAGCATATATCTGACAAACATTTTGTGAGTATATTCAGAGCTGAAAAATTAAAAGTTAAACACACATTTTGGGAAGGCTACTTTTGTTTCTAAGCCTGGGTCTGCCAAAAATCCTGATGGGATCTATGGGCAAATGATGTTTTCCCCATGGACTTTGTGGTCTTCATCTTTAAAATGAGAGTGAGAAAGCAAGCAAGCAATGTTGGCATACTGAAGCATATGTTCATAGCAGGAAGCAAGAAGCTGAGGATCTAGAATCAGTTCAAGTGTGCTCCTATACACAAGAAAGCCTGGTCCTCAAGGGGGGGCAGGTGAGCCCCCTGCAAACAGATGCCCTGCAGGCACAATAATAGAGTAATGCATCAGATAAAAGATTGCTCAGAAAGGGAGTAAGGCTGGTAGAAGGGGCCAGGAAAGGCTTCAGGAGGAAGGAGTGGATGTGTTTTACAAAGTGAGTGGAAATCATAGAATTGGTAAGAGGGAAAGGCATTTCAGAGAGAAAAAACAGAATGTGCAAGAGCCCAGAAGCTTGCTAGCACCTAACATAGCACCTAATATAAGATGGGCACTCACAGAGTGTTAGTTTTAGTTGAACACAATTTTGGCCCTCAAGGGGGTTGGACACAGAGAAATCTAGTGTCTTAGGCTCTCTTTAATCCCACTAAAGACCAAGAATCTCTTCAAACAGGTCTGCCACATTCTATGTGAGATTTTAGGTTCATGAATAGCTTAGTAAATTTTTTATGAATTCACATAATCAAAAGACAAGATTTGCCCTCTTATACCTCTAAAATCACCAGGTTGGAATATAAATATAGAAATAACTTTCGGATAGACCTTGGCCTTGGCTGCACATCTACACCCTTGGTGCAAGCCCCAGGTTTCTGAGTGCAAACTGATCAGAGACACTTTCTTCTAGCAAGATTTCATTCCCTGGGGACAACAAATGGACATCACTTTAGCTCCGGCTGCCTGCTCAGAAAGTCTGTAAATACCATCAATTGAAACCATGTAAACACACAAAGCCTTTTAGTTGAAACACTTCAATGTTGCAAGGTTTTGTTCAAATGGTAGAAGAAAGGAGAACATGAATCTGAACTCCAGGGAACATTTGATCCTGTTGTTTCAAGGGACAGCGTGCACTGAGCTAGGCTGCTCTTCAAATATTTCCAAGGATGCATTGGAACACTTCACATTAGAAATGTGATATTTTATTGCTACAGCTTGCATTTGGTTTCAGCCAAGAGCCACAATGAGTCCATAACATGGCCCACTGTCATGGAATAAAAGCAGCAGATATAGTCTTCAAGTCAACCCCAAAATATTCCCAAGCCAACACCTCCTTAAATGGAAGCTGGGAAAGAAGGTTTTAAGATACTCTAATTAATCTGCTCCATGATCAGTCTCCTGATTGATAGCAAGCAAGCATGGCCTCTGACCCTGAAGTTTCCCAAGCATAGATTTTAAGGGAGAAAGACTACTTGAGTTCAAACTCTGCCACATTCTAGCCATATGACCTAGAGAAAGTGAGTCAACTGCACTGAGCCTCAGTTTCCCTCTCTATAACATGTTGATAACGTTGGGAGAATTAAACAGTAACCGTTTTTGGAAGGATCCAGCTCAGAGCCTCAGTCATAGGCAATTTCCACAGTGCCCTCATGCTACTGGAAAAAAGAATTACCTTATACCCTTTTTAGAGGTGGGATGGCCTATAAGCTTGTCCCTTAACTGTGGATTTCATTGATGTTCTACCATATATACTAAAAAGAGGTAGGTGGGAAAAATAAAGTGACGGAATTAGTTAGGACTTTTTTTTTTCTGGTTAAGGCTATACCCAACTTGAGGTGGCTTAAGAAAAAAATGCAGGTGATATATTAGAAATAGTGAAGCTTCATAAAATGATGAGATGAAAATTGCAACTGAGCATAGGGAAGGGTCTGGAAACCAGGACAGAAAGTCATAAGTAAATCTGATAAATGACTGTCTCCAATTTCTATTCCTGCTTCTGCTTGATTCATTGTTTCTTCTGTTTCCTAACAGGATTTCTTTGCTCCCAATTCTCATGGTAGAATATACGGCCCCACAACTCCTGTCTTCACCTGTTAGAGGACCAGTCAGAAGCCAAGACCATCAATACTTAGCAAATAGAATCTGATTCTTACAGTGTGAGGCTATACTTGCTGTAATCAGCAGGTAGATAGACTCATAGAGCATAAAAATAGCCATTAAGGGACTCTTGCACATCATGGTTATAAGGTAGAACGACTCTAAGTTATAAGGACAGGTTGATAATTTTAGGAGAGTGGAAAAAGAAGAGGTGCATCTTCAGTAGTTGATTAAATGTTGCTCAGTTCCTGTTTTCTGTAAGTATTGTTGAAGGCACAGAGGTGTACATCTAGCTTTGGAGAAGTAACAATTTTATCTATTTCTTTCTTTTTATTTCTTTTTTTTAATTTATTTTTTTCTGTAAGTTATTTGGCTACAGGTGTTATAGTTACACGAGTAGTTTCTTTAGTGATCTGTGAGATTTTGGTGCACCCATCACCCAAGCAGTATACACGACACCCTATTTTTAATCTTTTATCCCTCGTCTTTCTCCCACTTGTCCCCCCAAGTCCCCAAAGTCCATTGTATCATTCTTATGCCTTTGCATCCTCATAGCTTAGCTCCCACACATCAGTGAGAACATTCGATGTTTGATTTTCCATTCCTGAGTTACTTCACTTAGAATAATAGTCTCCAATCTCATCCAGGTCATGCAAATGCTGTTAGTTCATTCCTTTTTATGGCTGAGTAGTATTTCATCATATATATATGATAAGAGTTAGGTGGGAAAAATAAAGTGACAGAATTTGTTAGGACGTTTTTTGTTTCTGGTTAAGGCTATGCCCAACTTGAGATAGATAAAGGTTCCATTATATATATATATATATATATATATATATATATATATATATATATCACAGTTTTAAAACATCTGCTCATTGTTGGATCATGGCGGGTGGATCATGAGGTCAAGAGATTGAGACCATCCTGGCCAACATGGTGAAATCCCATCTCTACTAAAAGTACAAAAATTAGTCGGGCATGGTGGTGGGCACCTGTAATCCCAGTTACTCAGGAGGCTGAGGCAGGAGAATTGCTTGAACCCAGGAGGCAGATGTTGCAGTGAGCCGAGATCGCGCCCCTGCACTCCAGCCTGGCAACAGAGTGAGACTCTGTCCCCCCCGCCCCCCCAAAAAATCTATTCATTGATTTATGGGCATTTCAGTTGGTTCCACAATTTTGCAATTGTGAATCATGCTGCTATAAATGTGTGTGCAAGTATCTGTTTTGTATAATGACTTATTTTCTGGGAAAGTTGGACTAGATCAATGGTTCCTAACCTTGGCTTATTATTTAAATGACATGAGAAGCTTTTTAAAAGCTCAATATACAGGCAACACCTCCAGATAGAATAAATCTGAATCTCTAGCTCTGGGTATCAATATTTTTAAAGATTTCTTTAGATGATTCCAATCTTTAGCTAAGGTTCATTTTCATTCATTAATATTTCAAAATTAGGCTGAGCCATATAATTGATGCTGTCTTATAATTACTATTGGCCATGCAGTGTTACAATGTACTCATCATTGTCTTTGCATGTACCCATGTCAAAATTCACAGAATGGGTATCAGCAGCTTGGAAGAAAATCCTAGAAATAATAGCACATTTTTGTTGTTGTTGTCGTTCCCAGGAATCAAATGATTGTGGAGAGAGGATGGCAGAGGTCGTGAATCAGAAGTATTTAGCAATATTCCAAAAGCAGACATCAATAGTGGACATGCACTACATAATTGCAAAGCCAGATTAATCACCCAGAAAACATGACTTTTGGTTCTTTTAAGGATTATTTTAAGAAATGCGGCATCACCAATAATCTTGATGATACAGGAGGTGGTATTGTTTGGAAAAATATTTGATGATTTGGCGTTGAAAAGTGACTCTGAATATAAAGGTAGTAGGAATACTTCAACCAATTTAATTCATTTATACATTTTAAAAATATGTGCCAAGAGTAACCTGTTATGAAAAACTATGCCAATTAAGTCTAAAAGAGCTTTTTAAAATTCCAAGAGGTTAAAGACATTGGGTCAAGGTTATTTGGATGTGCCTTTTTCTTGTAGTGGTATTTGAGTTACCTATCAGATGACGAATGTCCTACAAGGCTAGGACAAGCAGCATCTCAGAGGAAGAGGCTCCCAAGCAATGGTCTTAAGAGTAAGAAGCGATTAGCCATGAAGGAAGTGGTATGTGGGAAGTAAGAGTGTTCTAGGCAGCAGGAACAGCCAGTATAAATACCTGTTGGTTAAATATTATAGGTACTAGTGTGCCCATTTTACAGGTGAAACTAGAAAGATATGTGGTTTGCTTTGCCTAGGGTCATGCAGTTAGCTAGTGGCAGTGCAGGAGTAAATAGGGTTGGAGTGAGTAAAAAATGCATTGAAATAGTCATGGAGTTGCTACAATGTACCGTATCTCCAATGGGGGATCCATCAGTGAAGGAAACAGGCATGGCCTCTGTCTTCAGAGTTTCCAGACCTGGGAGGTGGTGGTGGGGTGGGGGAGGATGGGGGCACAGATAAGCAGGTGGTTATGATACATCCTGATGGGTCTATTGAGAGCAGGAGGATCAACCCTTGTCCTGGGGGCTCTGGGGCAACATCCAAAAGGAAGCAGCTCCCCAGCTGTGTTATGAAGGGCCAGAAGGGATTATTAGTTATGCAAACAGAAGACAGGGAAGAAAACTGTTCCAGGAAGCAGGAACAGTGAGTGTCAGCACCTGATCATTTTGTGAGTGTACTACTCTTTCTCCTTGAGACTGCAGAGGTAATGTTTGGTTTGGGCAGCTCCGTGTAGTAGACATCAGCCACTCTCCCGTGGAGAACATGATTAACTTTCCTTGGTCCTGACACTTTGGTCCTTGTTTTTCCTAATTCCCATGGAATTAGGGGGTGGCATTAACACTTCCATTTTAAAGTAAGAAAAAACAAGATTCAAAGTGCTCCTTTACTGTGCCCAAGGTCATGCAGGTAGCAAATGATAATAGCGAGATATGAAGTCCAAAGGATCTCACTCAAAGAGAAAGTTTATGTCACTACATCAAACTGGGTCCAATACTTCCCAGACCAGACGAGATTCAGGACCCATCTAATTTAACGACACCCCAATTTCCCTATCCTTGTGTATTCTCGGGTGGGTTGGGGAGGGAAACAGAGACCCAGCAGGTAGGTGGTGACCTGTTCAGGTCACAGAGCCAAGGACAAGCGAGGCACTGGACTGTCAGAGAGCAGCCTGCTCTCCACTCACTCACTCATATCTTCATTACTTTTATCAAAATGTATTTAAGGATCGTCCAAGCAAAGCAAACCACAGCTTTAAAGCAATTACTTGCCGATGATCAGGAGGGGCCAAAGGGATTCTGTTTGCTTATTTGTGTGAACCTAAAATGCCTGCTTCCTTAATTAAGCCTTTACTCTGACTCTTGCCTCCAGCTTTTAAAGTTTTCTCTTCCTCCTCTTTAACAGGTCTCACTGCAGGCACTGGGCCCAGGAGGGCTTTGCCTCTGTTTGCTTTCTCTTCTCTAAGAAGCATCTGCTACTGTATCACTACTGAGGATACCTCCTTTTCCTAAAATCCCCAATCCCCTGCTGCTTTTAATTTCATAATTATCAGCCGTGAGCATTGTGATCCTTGGTGACTCAGGGGCAAAGGATGCAGCTCCCGGCAGCTCCTTCCTCTTCCCTAACTCCTCTCGGTAATGCTTATCTTTCTTGAAAACTCATCTCACATCACCTGCTGGTGGCAGCCTTCTCTGATTGGCACCTATGCTGGTGCTCCCTATCTGTCTATCATGGACCCGGTGGACCTTGTATCTTTTGGCTTTATACCTCCAGCAACTGGCAAAGTATCTGGCACGTAGGAGATACTTGACAAACGCTTCTTGAGGAAATGAATGCATGAAAGAAAGACTGAACAAATAAATTAGGCCTTGTGTTCAGGTGGGTGCAAGTGTCTGGGGGTGGGGTGTCAGAACTGAGGAGTTGACAGTTGCCTCATCCCGTAATTGATTTTCACATATTGAGATGTTGATTGATATTTAATGGTGGCCTATTTTTTGTTGGAATATCCATATACCCAACCTCCTCAAGCGGGACATAATGCATGCATCTTCCTTCACAATCTCCGCAGAGTTATTTAACCCTGCTTAGTGGGACTACTTTAGAAACTTGTTTCCTATCCTTGGCTTAACTCTTACCATTAATTAGGATCCCTTTTAGTTGTCCCCAGGTGATTTCATCTATCTGTTCATTTGCTCACTCACTTGGGAAATATTTATTTAGTAATTACTGTGCTCCCTGATGAAGATACAATGCAAGGCAGACCAGCGTGGTCCTCTGGCCTCTGGGGACTTCCTAAGATAGTGGGTGAGAGAAGCTAGCAACCAGGCACATTCAGATGGGAGAGGTATAGATTTCTATGGGCACCTAAAATGGCTTTGTGCCATCAGAAAAGGCTTTCCAGAGGAAATGGCATCTCAGCCAAAGATGCATATGAGTTAGTTAAACAAAATTAGGGAGAAAAAGGGGTCAGGTGGTCTGTTACTACATAACTAGCTGCCAAAACTTAGTAGTTTAAAACAATAATGATTTTGTTATTTCGCACAATTCTTTGGGCTGGGAGTTTGGATGGGGTTCAGCTGGGTGATTCTTCTGGTCTATGGGTGTCAGTTGTCAATTGTGGTCATTTGGTCATATTGCCTTAGTGGGGGCCATTGAGAGGCTGGGCTCAGTGGGCCCCCTTTTACTAAGTAGTTTCAAGACTCTCTTCATGTCTCCTCTTACCTCTCCAGCAAAGCAGTCAGGCTTCTTACATGGCAGCTCCAGGCAGAGAGAGAGAAAGAGAGAGAAGATAGTAGCTGCTAGTCTGTGACTGAAGGCCACAAACCACCAGAGTGCTATGTCCCTTGGACCCGACTGGTCACACGGCCTGTCCAGATTCAAGGGGAGGGGACACATATTTCTACCTGTTGATGGACAAATGTCAATGAATTTGTGACCATCTCTAATCTGCCATTTTGGAGAGTTGGAAAGAGGGTTTCAGGCAGCGGAGCAGAAGTGAGGCCTCAGAGGCTGGAGCTTAAATAGCAGGAGCCATGGTAGTGGGCAAGGCTTCAGAGGAGGCAGCAATTAGGTAGACCAGACCTTACTGAGATGTGTTATTGAGTCTGAAATTTATCACGAGAGGACAGTGAGGACACACTGAAGGTATCTGGGCATGGATGTAACATGATGAGATTTGGAGTTTAGAAAAATCATGCTAGTGACTGTGTGGAGAGGGTGGGAAAAGGTTTGCAGAAGGTCTGTCTGGAGCCACAGACACTGCTGTGAAGGAAGAGCTTGACGTACTTGGGTGAGAGATGCTGATGCCTTCGCAAAGAAGGGTGATGGGTGGCAAGAGCTAGGCAGATGGAACTCTAGGGAGGTGCGTGCACAGGAAGGCTCTACGATCCCCTGTCTCCTGGTGTCCAGCCTGAGCTTCTGCATGTCCTGCTCCTGTGTCCAAGGGCCCAAGGACCCCATCTGATGCCACTGTCACCAAGGCATTCATCTGGGCAGCTCTGTGGACTTCCACCCCTGCACACACAGTTGCACAAGTAGCTGCGATTTCAGCCCAGCATTTCCAATGAGCATCAGCCAGCTTTCCATATGTGAAAAATGGGAACAAGAATATTAAATGTGACAAACATTTAACCATCTTTGAAGCTGTGATCTCGATAACAGCTGGGAGGAAATGATAAAATGGCAACAAGGACGGAAATCAGATTTCCTGTTGGAGAAGCTGATAAAACATTTCATTTTTCTAAACAAAGGGAGTTTGAGATTGACCTGATTTATTTCCAGCTTTCAGGAGCTCATTTTGGATTTTCCAAGTCCAGAATTTGAGAAACCTGAGGGTTTCTTTGTCCTCAAATTGGTCCCCTGCTTTCCTAAGAGGCAAATGGTGAGTTCCACAGAGCATTGAGGTTGCTTTAGATGTGCTTGGATTTGAAACCTTCCCCTGCCCTCGCCACCTGAGCCGCTTCCTCTTCGGAATTTCAGTTTCCTTATTTTAAAAATGAGAACAACCAATTTCCACTTCACAGCGCTTGCATGAGCATCATATGAGATACTGAGGATGAAAGCTTGGCCATCCCTACCTCTTTGACCCCCACAAACATTCTGTTGTCCAGTTGGAACCTCCCCAGTTTAGATGTGAGGAAACAGGGGCCCCAAGAGATAAAGCAACCTATCCAAAGTCACCCCAGAAAAGAGATTTGAAGTTCTGTAGGGATGGCAAGGGTTAGATTCATTTTCTTTGACTCTGTGACTTGGCACTTGTACCAGTGGATGGACACTGCATGGAAGCAGGTTTGAACTCAGTACAAAGCAGAACTTCCTTGCAAATAGAGTAACGCAAGCATTTGTGTGTGCGGGAGTACTGTGGTTCAGATATGGTTTGTTTGTCTCCACCAAAACTTGTGTTGAAATGTGATCGCTGGTGTGGTGGCATTGGAAGGTGGGGCCTGGTGGGAAGTGTTTTGATCATGGGGTGTGGATTCCTCCTGAAGGGCTGAGTGCTGTTCTCATGGTAGTGCGTTCATGCTCATGAGACTGGATTAGTTCTCTGGGAATGGACTAGCTCCCGTGAGAGTGGGTTATAAAACCAGGATGCCCCCAGTTTTCCCCCATTTTGCATAGGTTTGCTTCCCTTTTGACCCTCTCCACCATGTTGTGATGCAGCACAAAAGCCAGGAGCCAGGGCCATGCCCTTTATCTTGTCAGGCGCAGAACTATAAGTTAAATAAACTTCTTTTCTTCATAAATGACCCAGTCTCAAGTATTCTTTTTTTTTTAATTTTTTTTTTTTTTTTTTTTTTAGACAGAGTCTCGCTCTGTCTCTAGGTGCCAGGCTGGAGTGCCGTGGCACAATCTCGGCTCACTGCAATCTCCGCCTCTTCAGTTCAAGCAAGTCTCCTGCCTCAGCCTCCTGAGTAGCTGGGACTACAGGCGCGCACCACCAGGCCCAGCTAATTTTTGTATTTTTTAGTATAGACGGGTTTCACCATGTTGGCCGGGATGGTCTCAATCTCTTGACGTCGTGATCCGCTCATCTCGGCCTCCTAAAGTGCTGGGATTACAGGCGTGAGCCACCCCGCCCGGCCCTCAAGTATTCCTTTATAGAGACATAAACAGATTAAGACAGGTAGTGAGCTCCTCAGTATCAGAAGTGTTCAAGTGGAGGCTAAAATCACCGAGTCAAAACCATGGTTGAGGCAACTCTTGTTGACAGCTGGGAGCAGAGTGAGAGCAGAGGGGATGATCTTTAAGTTACAGCCTGGCTCTTGAGAGTCTACAGAGTCAAAAAACAAAACACACAAACAAAACCCATGTATTTTAGGAATACTGAAATAACCACAAGTGGTTTTTCTAGTTATTTATGGCCAGCTTCTCAACAGTGGATCTGTCACTCGGTAGCCAGGTGCCAGAATGAACTGGATCTCTGAGGGGCTGCTTGGTCACATGTCTGGACTCAGCCTGGGCCAGCTGCGTTTCTCAGAACATCTTGGACTGAATAATCTGAATCCTATCATGTTACCTGCAAAGATGCTGGCTTCTGCCAAGAATGACACATCTCTATATTGGAGGCCAAGAGGGACTCTACATGGCTTTCTGGAATATATCTGGTTTCTCTGCCAACAGAGAAACCTAAGGAAGTCTAATCTACCATCTTGCTGTAAAGATGGACTAACAAAAATAAGTTCTCCAGAATCTGCAAGGAACTCAAAACAACTCAACAACAAAAAACAAGTAACCTCATTAAAAAGTGGGCAAAAGATACGAACAGACCCTCATTCAAAAGAAGACATACAAATCACCAACAATATGAAAAAATGCTCGATATCACTAATAATCAGGGAAAAGCAAATTAAAACACAATGAGATACCATCTTCCACCAGTCAGAATGGGTATTATTAAGAAATCAAAGGGTAACAAATGTTGGTGAAGATGCTGAGAAAAGGAAACCCTTACATATTGTTGGTGGAGATGTAAATTAGAACGATTAGTAAAAATTCGATGGAAAATGGTATGGAGATTTCTCAAAGAGCTAAACATAGAACTACCATTTGATTCAGCAACCCCACTACTGGGTATCTACCCAAAGGAAAAGAAATCATTATATTAAAAAGATAATTGCACTTACGTGTTTATCACAGCACTATTCACAATAGCAAAGATGTGGAACCAATCTAAGTGTCCATCAATAAAGAAAACGATTGGATAAAGAAATGTAATAAAGAAAATGTGGTACACACACAAACACAAAATGAAACACTACTCAGTCATAAAAGAATGAAATCACGCATTTTGCAATAACAGGGATGGAACTGCAGACCACTATCTTAAATGAAATAACTTAGAAAATCAAATGCTACATGTTCTCACTTTAAATAACATGTACACAAGAACATACCGTGTGGAATAATGGACGTTGGAAACTCAGAAGGGTGGGATGGCAATGAGGGATGAGAAATTACTTAACGGGTACAATGTACTCTCTTTGGGTGATTGCTACAGTAAAAGCCCAGACCTCACCTCACCACCATTCAATAGATCCATTTAAGAAATTGTACTTTTACCCTCTAAATCTGTACGAATTGAAACAAACAAATAAACAAACAAATCAATGAACTCTCCTCAGAAATGGAGCCTCCCTGATAGCCATGCCAGAAGTCAGCTGGCAGGGTGTTGGAGTTGAAAACACTAGGTGATGAAGTGTGTTTGATTTCAGATTCAGTATGTTTCTCTCTCCTGTCTCTCTCATTCTGACTCCTACCCCTACTCAATACAAGTTGGTCTCACCTTAACTGCTTGGTCATCTAGCCTCTTCTTAAAGGACTAGGTAGCAAATATTTCCAGCTGTGCAGGTAACACAGTCTCTGTCACAACCACCTGACCTTGTTACAACAGCAACAAAATAGCCAGAGACAATATGTAAATAAGTGGGTGTGGCTGTGTTCTGATAAAATTTTATTTACAACATGTGGCAGCTGGATTTGGGCTGCAGGCCTTAGTTTGTGCCCCACCATTTCTAGCTAGTGCTCAACAAATCAAGGAAAAACAAGCCTCCCTTATGCTAACACGAGGTGCTGTGGGAGTCGTAGGCTTTCTCCTCCAGTGTGGTGCACACAGCAGCAGCAGCAACCTCAGCAGAGCAAGGCCCACGGCACCCGTCAGAAACGCAGCATCTCAGCACCCCTCTTCTCTTCTGCTCCATAAATCTACTCTCTTCTTCAGAATCTCATTTAAAAACATTTTTTAGATGATTTACATATACATGGAAATTTGAGAAATACTGAATTGTAACAGAGGAGTCTTGAGGGGCAGTGATTCATATTTGTGTTTAAATATTGTGTATGTGTTTTCTCATTGTTATTGCTAATTGGACCCTACAGAAAGTGCTACAAAGGTTAAGATCCCACAAAGGGAGGATCAGTGTAGAGAGGGTAATTGTAAAACTTTTTTGATAACGATTGTGATGATGGCTAATCTTTGCATAGTTTGTGACCTTTTCCAAAGTGGTTTAACAAAATCTCATGAGATTCTTAATGAGATTGGTTGAACCACTGTTCAGCTCCAGGGGTGCCTGGCACATGTGGGGCCTCCAGGAGTTATGCAGTGCACTGCCTGAGCAACTGTCCATGTTGCCTCTAAGGCAGTGATCATTGCTACCACAGGCTTTCTGATGTGGAAATGGAAGAAAGAAGCCACAAGCCTCCCCGACCTGCCATTTCTTTCCTCCCAGGTGTGCTGTTCACTTACTTTCTCCTATCAGGAAGGTTAGACTGGAAATGGCCTTCGGGTGTCCTGGGCTGGGGTCTTTGTGTCTCTCTAACCTGATAATCGCCACAGAGAGATGGCTTTGTGGAGCACAGATGAGGCCTTGGGAGTTAGGCACAGCAAGTCTGGGCTTGGTTATCTCACAGTGGCCACTGAGGGGACTAGTGACTCTGTGTGATGAACGTATGCGTTCTTAGCCTCTCCTTGGGGCCTCTTGAAGAACAAAGGTATTGCCAGTAAAAGCCTTCTGAACACTGTGGGTGTGTAAAGGGTGATGTGTTTCTTTCTTCTAATTACCTGTGGCTATGCTTGCTGTCTTGGGTCAGCTTCCAAAGGTAGCCCCTAAATCTTGTTTCTGTTCATCTGTATGTTAAGAACCATACTATACCACGAGTCTAGTAAGATTGCTGTTTCATGCCTTTTTATCTTTCTAGGATGAGGAGTGATCCTCCCAGATTGTACAAGGAATAAGCCAAGTCTCCTCTGCTCAAGCCAGGGTTAGCTGGTCCTTTTGGGAGACGTCTGCTTACAGCTGAGGGAAAAGTAACTTGGTGCATGACTGACTCTCTGAGACCTGGGCTCCTGGCCAGCCCACTTAAGGCAAACTGTGTGGCTGGATGCCTCGCTGTTCTTGAGCCCCAACCCCAAGTGGCCAAGATGAGCAACAGCTGGGAGCAGTAATAATGTTTTAGAGCTGGTTTACCCCAGCTCACCACACGCCTGGGCCTGTGTGGGTGCTATCACTCATGTCTCCTTGACATTTACCACGAATCTAGAGTCATCCCACTTTAAAAATTTCAAAACTGAGTTCCAGTGGTTCTGTCCTGAGCCCAAGGTCACATAGCAGCGAATGTATGAGCAGAGCTCCATGGGGTTTCCTGAGCCCAGGCCTGGCCCTGTACCTACAGGAGAGGCCATTTAGCTGTGGGCTTTGCAGATGTGCTGTGATCCTAAGAAACCTGGTGACTTTGGGAGTGGCAGATGCTTTGCTAATATGAGGGACCTGCTGAGCTGCTGCTGACTCACATTCCAAAGCTCACGCCTGCACCCTGACTATTTGCTTAGGGTTTTGCTGTAGCTCTTGCTGAAGATGAGACCATAAAAACTCGAAGTGACAATGCCATTATTCAAGTATCCAAAGCCCTTCATGTTTCTTCAAATGCTCACTGGTGTTTTATGTCATTAAAATATATTGTTGATTAATATTTGAGCAGCTACCCATAGCTTGCATCTCACCCAGTCTCACATTTCTCATTCCTTTGTGCTCCTGCAATGCTCGGATCTCCCTTTGGTTTCTTTGTACCCTCCCTTCATCCTTCCCATCTGATCCATGTGTCCCCAGTTAAAACCGACCCAAAGAGCTCCATGCAGTCTGTGTAAACATCACCAGCAGCCCATATGGACAAAGATAAACAACCCCGCTGAGTCCCCTCCCATCCTGGCCCACACTGTCTCTGGCTGGACCCTGGAGGACTCCTCTGTGAAATAATCTTCTCCCAGGTCAACTTGCTGCTTTCCTCCGGTTTGCATTCTGTCCACACGGTGTTGTATCGGAAAGACTCCTCACTATTTTATAAGGCAACTTGTTTGTCCAGCCCGTGAGCTGGAGGCATCTTTCCCAAATCTCTCCCTAGGCTACGTTATATTTTGGTCACAAGAGACGGTAACTCAGCTCCAGAATCCCTCCTTGAGCAACCTTGGCAGGTCTCCCCACCTCACTGAACCTCTGGATTTTTGTCTGTAAAAGGGGGTGATAATAATACCTACCTTTATGGGGTTATTGTGAAGATTGAATATTATAATCTTTTTAAAATAAAAAGTGTTCTCAAAGCTTGAGTGTAATTTTGAATTTTAATAATTTCAGAAGCACCTATGCTATACACTTAACAAAAACACATCCTTTGAAAGTTGAAGTATTTCCCTTTTCTAAAAATCTTTAGTTCTGTGCATTTATAAATTTTTCATTTTAATTTTTGTTTCACGCCAGGCACAGTGGCTCATGCCTGTAATCCCAGCACTTTGGGAGGCCAAGGCGGGTGGATCACCTGAGGTGAGAAGTTTGAGACCAGCCTGACTGACATGGTGAAACCCAATCTCTATTAAAAATACAAAAAAATCTCTGGATGTGATGGTGGGTGCCTGTAATGCCACCTACTTGGGATGCTGAGGCAGGAGCGTCACTTGAACCCTGGAGGCAGAAGTAGCAGTGAGCCGAGATCATGCCATTGCACTCCAGCCTGAGCAACAAGAGCGAACATCCACCTCAAAAAAAAATACTGTTTCAGTCAGTATTTGCTATGTTCAGTCAGAGGGGCTGAAAAAAAAATTTAAAGACTTGTTTTTTTAAAATTCACAGAGGCAAATAAATGTAAAATATATATACAATTTCAAATACTGATTTTATTTGTAGCATTTATTTCTCTAAAGTTATTAAAGCTTAAAGCTACAGAGTCTCACTCTACCTACCAGGCACCAGGCTGGAGCGCAGTGGCACTATCTTGGCTCACTGCAACCTCCGCCTCCCGGGTTCAAGCAATTCTCCTGCCTCAGCCTCCCGAGTAGCTGGGACTACAGGCGCGCGCCACCACGCCTGGCTAATTTTTGTATTTTTAGTAGAGACAGGGTTTCACCATGTTGCCCAGGATGGTCTCAATCTCTTGACCTCGTGATCTGCCCGCCTCGGCCTCCCAAAGTGGTGGGATTACAGGCATGAGCCACCACGCCCAGCCCTCTTCTCTTTTTATAATTTTTGTCGTAGTAGCCCTTATCTCATTGTCATTTGGTCAATGCAGCCATAAAGGAAGACTTTAACAGATATTAATTTCTGTAGATCAAGAAACTCTGTCCTGTGTCTGCCATTCCTCCCCTGCCCCTGCCTTCTGCCTATGCTGTGTCTCAAAGGCCCCTTCCTCAAGCTCTGGTGGTTGCTGTGCTATTATGGGATAGCATCCCTTGACAAGTGTCATTTTCTCATGTCCCCACTAGCTCACCCACTGAGTTTTAGATTTTGGCAGGAAACCAGGGGTGGGGGATTGTTGGGAGAGGAGCAACACCCCCATGGCAGCACTGCAGACACCTTGCACCCAAATTTCACTTTGACCCTGGACTTCAATTCATCCCATCTACATACTTCTCCACATCCCAGCCGCCCTTGCCCTGCTCATCACCACCACCACTTAAAAGGTAAGTCATCTTGGACACAGAGCTCTCATGTCCTTCCTGTGACCTAAACAACCCCATCCTCTCACACCTTTTTGTGTTCATGGTGCCTTGTGGAACCTCCATTCCAATGCAGAGCTTCCTCCAAAACATTACTTCTCCAAGGGCACCTTGACCTGATGATTGCCCTGATAGACTTTTCTTCTCTCCAGCCACCTCCACTCAGCAGGAAATCTCTCACGCCTCAGAATGTGGGGTCCAATAGGATATCAGGGATGGCGGGAGAAGTTGAGGAGAAAATTTCCCACTTGTAGCAACTGGGTTTATCGTTATCTCAGCTACATAGGATGGGGTGGCAAATGACTGAGTTTGTTCTTGAATGTTGAATTTCCTGGGTCTCTGTGACATCCAGGAGGTAGCTGCATATATGGGTCTGAGTCATCAAGAAGAATTCCAAGTGTGTGTTAAACATGAGCACCCTCAGTCTGGAGGGGCCAGAGGGGTGGCCTGGGAACACCATGCAGTATGAGTGGGGCAGGAAGAGGACCGAGTCCAGGGGAGATGCAAGGAGTGCTTGCCTGGCAGGGATCTGGAAGGGCGACATTATGGATTACAGAAGCCAAAGGGGTCAGGGATTCAGTGCAGTTGCAAACAGGGGCTGATGCTGGAAAAATGCCAAGAAAAACAGGCAGGGCTTAGGAGGCCAAAAGTTACCCTGGGAAGGGTGCTTTAGGGGGATGGTGGCGATGGCAGAATTTTTCTTTCTTCTGGAGTCTCACTCTGTCATTAGGCTGGAGTGCAGTGGTGCGATCTCAGCTCACTCCAACCTCCACCTCCCAGGTTCAAGTGATCCTCCTCCTTCAGCCCCCCAGGTTGCTAGGATTACAGGCACGTGCCACCACGCCCAGCTAATTTTTTTTGTATTTTTAGCTGACACAGGGTTTCACCATGGGGATGGTCTCGATCTCTTGAACTCGTGATCCGCCTCGATGGCAGGATTTTGAGGAGGGAGGAAGTAGGATGGTGACGATGACCAGCCATTTCAGCAAGAGGGGCCGCAACAAGAGTAGCAAAGCAACCCAGAAGCCAGAGAAGCAAAGGGTGTTGGTTGGAGAAGGAGAGATGTTACAATAGTTTCTACTGAAAGGGCGGATTGAGCGAAGCGGTAGATTATAGCCCTGCCTACCTCTGAACATCTGATGAAAATCTGAGTGATCTACTCCTCTGTAAACATTACTCCCACGTAGATTTTTGCATCTTGTAGTGCAGAGTTCACAGACCCTCTGAAGCCTACCCATGGACCCCAGCAGAAGTCAGTAGGGTTAGGGAGGACAAAAGGAGCTGGAGGCTACTGAACTGGGGCTTTTGGATGTTCCATTGGCTGCTTAGCTTCCTTTTCGTCTTTTTTTTTTTTTGAGATGGAGTCTCGCTCTGTCTCCCAGACTGGAGCGCAGTGGCATGATCTTGGCTCACTTCAGCCTCCATCTCCCAGGTTCAAGCAATTCTCCTACTTCAGCCTCTTGAGTAGCTGGGATTACAGGCGCGTGCCGCCACACCCAGCTAATTTTTGCATTTTTGGTACAGACGGGGTTTCACCATGTTGGCCAGGCTGGTCTCAAACTCTTGATCTCAGGTGATTTGCCTGCCTTGGTCTCCCAAAGTGCTGGGATTACACAAGTGAGGCACTGTGCCTGGCATCTTTTCTGTATTATTCAAGGTCCTTTACTTCTCTCACAAGGACTACCCCCATCTTAAGGTGGGGAAACTAAGGCAAAGGGGCAGGAATTATGGGCTGCTTTGCTTAACTTCCCTTCAGCAGAGGCAGGAAGGCAACCGAGGCCTTTTGAGTTGCCTGGTCTAATTAGCCTCTAATTGAGTTCTCTCTCCTTCCTCTCAGGCGTCACAGTGACATTAAATTACAGGATTCAAACATATAATTTCCTAAACTTAAATGTGATTTATCTTAATAGGAATTTGTATCAGGTCACTTTATCATGCACAGTGTCAGGGAGCAGATCTATTATTCACAGGGACTATTATTGAATCAGAGGATCTGGAGCCAGGGGAGACCTTGAGAGGTCAGCTGTGCTCAAGTCAAACTGCCCTGGCTGCAGAAAGCCCCTTGCACCATGCTGGCTGCCTGTGGGTGGACCGAGCTGGAGCTGGGCTTAAATGGGAAGAGAAAAAGGAGAGGCTTAACATTCACAGACCTCACATTGCTCTTTGGGTCTAAAGTCCTAGTGCTTTAAGTCACCCTCTCAATTAAAGAGAGACTGTGGGTATAAGGTGAAACTTAGATGCTGGTCCTACTGCAGATGACTGGGGTTCTGGCTTGGCCAACAGAATGAACTCTGCTTTAGAGAAATATTTTAGACTCATGGTTTTATTTTTATTTTAGATTCATAGTTTCTTAGAGCAGGAAAATGGCCAGTTGTACTGTATCATTTATTCATTCATCAGTTCATTTATTCAGTCAATTTAGTTGTTCGTGGAACCCACATTTGCTTTCCAGATGGAGAAACAAAAGCCAAAAGAGGAGATGTGGCTTGCCGAAGGTCACATGGCAGGGTAGCAGCAGAGACTGGATTCAAACCCAGGCCTCCTAGTCTCAGTACCAGGCTTCCTTGTCCTGCCACCACCTGCCAACCAGCTGACATGTGTTCTTTGATGGTGGCAGTGGGGAAGTAGATAGCTGATGTTTATCTCCTTGATAAATGGAATTCCGGTTGGCAACTTGATCTCCCACCTTTGCAACTTTGGGAAGAGAGAGGGTGATCAAAAGAAAATATTTTTTCTAATGAAAGATGCCTTTGGAAATCCAATATACCACTCTGTCAGCCTCATGAGTCAGGGGAGGAGGGATGAAAAAGATCTGTTGTGAGCGAGCCCTGCAGCTGACAAGTTGATCTAAGTGCGTACAGGCTGTGCAATCTCTCTGAGCTCCAACAGAATCCAAATACGTGCTGAAGAAATCCCGATGGAGAGAGGTGGGGATAGCGTGGCAGTCCCAAACTCCAGCTCTGGACTCAGGTGGCTGGAGCTCAAATCCTGCAAGCCAGCTTGATGATCTAGCATCCTTGTGACCTGGCCAGGCAGCAGAGACCTAAACTCTTGTCTGTTTCCTTCTTTGTAGACGAGAGAAATTGAACTTAGCTCATGAAGTGGTTGTGAAGCTTAAGAGAGATAAGGAATGTAGAATAATTAGCAGGGGGCTTGGTAGATACTGCAAATCCACCATGATGCTAGCTTTATGAAACACACTATACCTCCTTTTCCCAAATCCAAAACGGCAGGAGATGGTTGCATTTGGAGGCAATCAATTTGGAGCAGTATTTGCCTTGCTCTTTGATAATTGAAGACATGTGCTCCTGAAGAGAGTGCTGGGGCAGAAGCAAAGGCTATGGTACCTTCAGCCACAGCAAGCCTCTTCTTCTTGATAAAGTTACTAGCTCAGAAAACCAGGAGAAGGAAACCCTTTTATTTTATTTTATTGTCCATTTCAGAGTGTGGTAAGTTTCTGTGTGCTGGGAGCTGTGCAGATACCAGGGATATTAAGGGTGGTTTAGGCCCGGTTGAAACACATGCTCATTAGCTGTGACAGATGCTTATCCATTCACTTGGGGACATGTTTGGGGGCAAACTACTGCTGGGGCAGGGAAGGGATGTGAGGGGTACCAGGGGCCAAGGGGAGAGGCACAGGTAGAGGAGAACAGTTCTGCAGGTTCAGGTCAGGGGAGGCTTCCAAGAAGAAGTGATATTTGAGCTGATCCTGGAAGAAGGCTGAGGAGGAGGCTTTAATTTTTTAATTCAGTTTGACAAAGGTGAGGATGTCCCAAAGGATGCTGCGTGGACAGTGGCTCAGACATGAGAAGGATCTTGGCAGACTCAGGAAAGAGGAACTCATCAGTTTGGCGGAAACCCCAGATGTGAGTGTGTGTGAGGGAGCTTGGCTAATGCAGCAGGGGAGGACGCCTGGGTGAGGATGAGGCTGGAGAGAAAGGTGGCATTGAGCATGTGAAAGGTTTGGCATTTATTGCCTGGAATCAACGCATCACTGCATAAAAGGCAGCTAATCCATACTGGGGATCAAGGGAGCTTCCTGGAGGGTGTGATGGTGAAGTTCAGCACAGAAAGCCCGGGGAATGACTGAGCCAGGCCCAGCGAACAGCAAGTGCAGTATCCTGGGGCTTCTAGAGGATTGAGGGAGGAGGAGGATAGGATGCTGCAATCCCCTAGTTGGGATGAGAATGGAAGAGGGCAGGTAGGATCATGCACAGGCAGCAGCTGGCACGAGGTCACCCAGGGCCTTGCAAGCCATGCCATCACTGGGATCTAGGGCAGGTCACAAGCAGGGTCTGACATGAGCAGGACTTCAACTCAGAGTCCCCAGCTAACTTGAGCTGCCCGAGCTAATGGCCTGCATTCTCCCCTCGGCACAGGACCCGTAGCGTGTTGCCCAGGGTTGGTGCTCTTTGGTTGATGGGCTCTTGCCTGTGAAATCTGTTTACCTGGGCACAGAGAATGCCAGTCATCCCTTAGATCTTTAAGTGCTCACAGACAGCACCCCTCGCTAACCTAATGCAGATTTGTGGCCCATTCTGTGGAATTCATTCTGCACTACAAAAGTATGATATTACCCAATATTTACGGATGGCTGAGTCTAAAATATCCATTCTTAAGTCCACTGAAGGATGAAATTCCTTGTTACTTTCATAGATTCTCTTGTCTTATTCTTCGCCCCCAATGGAGGAACATAAAGTATTTGTATCTTTAGCTCAAAACCTGGTCATTTTAAAAATCATACCTAAATAAGAAGGAGGGGCACTTTGGGGGGAGATGGGCTGTTTGATGAAGACAGTCTCAGCCTGGGAGGGGTCCCCTGAAGCAACTCCCTCCCCGAGGAAGGCCTCTCTTTTGTCATGTTTCAGCCACACCAGGAAGCAGAGGGCTACAGTTGACTCAGAAACTGTCAATGATAGCAAAACTCACCAAGACTCAGGATTTAAACACTGGGCAGAGGCTGTAGTGCAGCCCAGCTTAGACTCCCAACTAAGAAGAAAACGGGATATGAGTGTTGAGTCCATGCCTCTGCACTAACTCCATGGCCAAGATGTCAGTGTTCTTGGGGCTTTGGAAAAAATGTATGAATATAGTATAATTCTTAAACTGCTTTAAATTTCACTAACTGCTCCTCTGTCCTTCTTCCATAATGATTCTCCAGTGTCCAGAAAGTCCCACCTTGTTTGTCAGATAAGACTTCCCTGCTGGCCCCATGTAGAATGATCCACCTTTGCCTTTGAGCTCCCCAAGCACCCTGTCCTGCCAGTGAATCACTTGCCTCTTCTTGTGGTATCACCTGCCACTTCTTGGAGTTTTTGTGTATAGCAGTGCCTGAAGCCAAAAATGCATGCTGAAGGAATGAACAAATAAACAAATCAATTCAGAAGCATGTCCATGAACAGCTTATACCCTACAATACTGCAAAGGACTGCAGCTGGCCCGCACCCATCATCACCCCTTACTCATGTGCACATCATCATGCAGTGTCCTGAGGATCTCACACATCCTTTCCTTTAATGATGACATCATTGGATACTTGGTGGTGAAACAGACACAGTCCTTGATCCCTTGGAGCTTAGAGCCTGGGCAGAAGGCAACCAATCAGATAGAGAGTAAGTCTGCAGGACAGGCAGAACGCAGGACGTTTTGAGAGCCCAGGACCAAGTACCTCATCCACATTGGATATTCCAGTAAGGATTCTCAGGGAAGTGCATGTTATACAAGAGACCTGCAGTACAGGTAGGAATTGGCCAAACCAAAGGAAGTAAACAGTATTCCAAGCACAGGGAATGGAATGCAGGAAGGGCTGGAGACTTGGCTAGACTCTGGAAGAGGGCTGAGCTGGAATGTGCAGGCTTTTTGATCTGGATAGTTCTGGCAGACCTAGCTGGATCTACCTAACCTCCAGATGGCTTCCCTTGCTGTTGTCTGCTCCAAGCAGAGGGATGTGGGAGTGAGGAACTGCCTGCAGGCCTGCTCATGAGGCTTCCGGGTTTGTCCTGGAGGGGTGTCCTGACTCAGTGAGTCATTTTCTCATTTCCTGTCTCCTTCTTTGAAGGTTATCCAGGCAGCAGCCCAGCCCACCTGTAAATTTCCAGTCCTCCTGCAGCACCCCCAGTGTGCTGGCAAAAAGGAGTGCTCTGGAGGCATGAGCATGTGGCTGCATATACCTTGCTATCGATGCAGATTTCGATCTGTCACTTAACGTCTCTGAGCCTTTTCGTCTTCTCCCTTAGAATGGCAATAATGGTTGGGCTCGGTGGCTCACGCCTGTAATCCCAGCACTTTGGGAGGCCGATCCTGCAGTCAGGAATTTGAGACCAGCCTGGCCAACATGGTGAAATCCCGTCTCTACTAAAAATACAAAAATTAGCTGGGCATGGTGGACGGAACCTGTAATCCCAGCTACTCAGGAGGCTGAGGCATGAGAATTGCTTGAACCCAGGAGGTTGAGGTTGCAGTGAGCCAAGATCACATCACTGCACTCCAGACTGGGCTACAGAGCAAGTCTCCATCTTGCAGGGGAGGGGGGCAGGAGCAGAAAGGAAAGAAAAAAAGAATGACAATAATGTACCCACTTCTTTGGCTTGTTTTGAGTATTAAATACAATGGCATATGTAAAAGTAGCATGGAGTAGGTGCTTTCTCCTGCCATTGCCTTCCCTCCCTTTCCATTACAGAATACCCTAGAGCTCGTGTACTGCGCATTCAACTCCAGCTAATTGTAACGTTGCTCAGCACTTGTGGAATGTCAGCACCACGCTGTTCCCTTTGCTGCATTGCTGTCTCTTGTGATGTCATAATGCCCATTTTACAGATGAAGAAATAGAGGCTCAAAAGAGATAAAGTTACTTGCCCAGAGTCCCAAACTAGTAAGCTGGAAATGAAGCCCCAGCAGTCAGACCTCAGAGCCTGAATTCTTCCACATTGCCCTGCGCTTCCTCTCAGGCCCTCCTCAGTGGGCAGGGGCTGGTGGAGGCCTCTGCTGTCCTTCCTTCCAGTTCTCTCTTAATAGGATGAGATTAGCAGCTGACAAGCAGCACCGGGAGAAACACATGGTTGTAAATAACCCGTTGTAGGAGAACAGGAGGGCAGGTCTTGACCCCACATCCTGACAAAAGTCCTTTGCTCCCCAGGCTCCCGTTACATTTGGAGGAACATATGCACGTTGTCGGAAGTGAGCCTGCGTGTCGGGATTCAGCTCACAGGCATGGGCAGTTGTTGATTACATCAAACACATCCCCAGGCCTGCGAAGGAGGCAGTCTTGGGCGTGTTGCCGGCATATGTGGTTCCCTTTAGGGAAAGCGTCCAAAGTCTTTTCCTGGGGAAATCCCTGGGGTGGTCTTGGATCAAAGCCGGGTGGGCCTGCCTACTTTTCCAGGAGACAGGATAGGCGGAAGCACAGGGTTCTTTTCAATGCCTGAAAATGTCAGGTGTGTTTCCTATGCCTTCTTGTTTCATTATCCTGTGAAACCCACAGGGGAGGCTTTATAGAGAAGCAAGCAGAGGCTCCAGGGGGTTAAGTGATTTTGCTCTAAGTCACATAGATAATAAGCGAGCTTATATTCAAACTCAAATCTGTCTGGACTCAAATCTAGGCTTGTCTGCCTGTCTCCAGCTGAGCACTGTCTTAGGGTCACATTGTGTGCTCCGGGATTGAAGTGGGAGCTGGAGGTGAGGGATACACAGCTGCCAGATCTGCCCTCAACAAGAGCAAAACCCCAGCAACAGCAGTGGTCTCCACCATGGACACCTGCGGGCACCGAGGCACCGCTCTACCTCTCCAGCTCACCGCAGCCTCCATGCCACCCCGTGGACAGAACCATTGAGACATCTGAGGAATCAGGAAGCCCGGTCATGGGTAGTGGGGCTCAGATGTGCAATCAGCTTTGGGAAGCCCCCTTGGTGTTAGGGTGGTGTCAGGGCAGGTGGCCAGGCAAGGAGAGTGCAGGAGGAGACTGCATCTGTGACTTGAACCAGGGGACTGAGGCAGCAGGAACAGGAACTCCTGAACAGGGCCGATGAGTAGGGATGGGCTGCATTTCCTACACAGGGAACAGTGAAGGGAAGGAGGATAAAAGGCTTTATCTCTAGGTACGCAGATGTCCAGGGACTCAGTTGTCTAGGACGCAGGCTGCAGTTGTCATCAGCACGAGGTAGAAACTGAGTACTCAGGAGGAGGCCTGGGATCAGGGTCAATGACAATGGTGAAGTTCTGGGTTGACAAGTAGGAAGTCATGCCCTCTGGGAGGGGCCAGCTCTTCTTCCAGGGGCTGGGCTGAACCTCTTGGTTGGGTCCATCAATCCCAGCTGCAGGGATGGGAGGCAGGTGGCTGCAGCCAGCAGCCAGAGTGTACCACCCACTGTCTCTCTAGAGGAGGGTTCGATTTCTTCCCTGTCTCCTGCAGAGCAGGTGGCTGCTGACTTCTTTGAAGAAGGGGCCCTCACTTCACAGCTGGGCACTGCCTGAGCTTAAGAACCATTAGTGCTTCCAGGAATGTGCCCCCTGGGGGACAAAGGAAGGGGAGGGGATAAAGAGATGGTCCTCCCTGTGCCTGGCCAAGCACTGCTCAGTGACCCCTGCTGTGGGGAAGAAAGTTTCTGCCTGCCTTTTTATTAAGGACTGTGGATTTTTCCAGCACATTACAGAATGTCCCAGTGTCTCTGTCCTCAGGAGGAGAAATGCACAAGAAATATGAAAGTCTGAAGTTAAATGGGAAGGAGAGAGGCAAGGAAGGAGACTCAGAGAGGGACAGACATCACTGGGCCTGAAGCATCTGCTGCCCATGCCGGAATGAACTGGCTCAACACACCCAGGCCTCCAAAGAGGAGTCCGTGGAAAGGTTGTTTCTGAACCATGCAGAGCATCATCTCCCTGTTCTTGTTGTCTACAAATAATTGCTCTGCACTCACCCTGCACATAGCCCTGCAACAGTGAGAAAGGGGTTGAGCATTAGGCGAACTGAGGTCTAGATGGAGGACTCCGTGCAAAAAGCGGAATTGAGCCTGGTGCACTTTTCCTATGGAAAAGGGGTTTTCTCCCACTCAGGGTGTTCCTGGTTCTGGCTCTCATCCATCGCCACCCTAAGATCTTCCCTCCTCTGACCACATTTTTAATTCTTGAGTCTTGAATGTATCCTCATTCTCATTCTCTCTTTCTCTTCCTCTCTTTCCCTCTCTCTCAAAATGTTCCCATTTACAAAAGTCACTTTCAACAACGGATACCATAAGAATCACCTCCAAATCTTGGATCCACTCATCTCCCTTTGACACTACTCTCCTTTGAGATGCCTCATTAATTTTCTGGTCAATTGTCTTAAGAGAACTATCCACATTTATTTGCTTCCTTGTAGTGCATTCTACTCATATGCCACTATCACTTTTACCACCCCAACTCTAAGGCAATGATTTTCTAAAATCCAAGGAACCTCCCAAGTGTCACATCTGAAGGACTCATCACTTATGTTACTGGGCAACATTAGATGCTGTTGACCATTATTTTCTGCTCCAGACTCTCTTGTCCTTTGAATTTGGTAATTCCCTCCTCTCTCTTCTGGTCCTTCTATTTCTCTTCCCACTTCTTTAGGTGCTGGGGATCTCCGAGGCTCCCTCCTCGTCCCTCCTGTGGTCTCACTATCTGCATTCTCGAGCAGTCATCTGCTGATCATGATGACATCCAAATCTCTTCCCCCTAAGCTGTCCATGGAACTCCACAATAATGTGTGGCTGCAACAGAGCAGGAGTAGTAATTTTGGTGAGACAGGATAAGGGATGGCCAGGGCACGTGTTTCAAAAGATAGATAATACAGCAATTAAATGAGTTGTTGAGGATGTAGGAAAAACAATAGCTTTTTGATCCAGTTTGGCTAGGAAACAGAATTAAATTAGAAATTCATGGCCATGTAGTTTTATGTGCCTGTTTCCTAGCCTACTGTAGGAGCTTAATAAATGTCAGCAGAATCCAAAGTTGATTACTTAGTTGTGCATGCATGTCTTTTTTTCCCCAGGCTTTGAAATTGGATGAAGGGCTGAAAGTATCTCTCTTATTATTCCAAGAATTTGTAAAAGGTTGATAAGCAAAATATTATTTATTAAATGACTAGAAAAACATATGGACAAGATAATTAACTAATAGAAAGGAAGGCAGATCTTCTTTCCAGCTATTAATTTGGTGTTACCTTCTTGAAAGCCATTCATGCCACAATGCCTCAGTTCTGTTTTGTGCTTACCCTGACAAGTACCCATAATTCTTTTTTTTTTTTTTTTTTTTTTTTATACAGAGTTTTGCTCTTTCTGCCCAGGCTGGAGTGCAATGTTATGATCATGGCTCACTGCAACCTCTGCCTCCTGGGTTCAAGCAATTCTCCTGCCTCAACCTCCCAAGTAGCTAGGATTACAACCATGCCCCTTTAATTTTGCATTTTTAGTAGAGATGGAGTTTTACCACATTGGCCAGGCTCGTCTTGAACTCCTGACCTCAGGTGATCCACCTGCCTCAGCCTCCCAAAGTGCTAAGATTATAGGCGTGAGCCATCATGCCTGGCCAATTCTTAATTTGAATAGTGAACACTCACTGGGGTAGTGGGTTTGGTTTTTAAACATTAAAGTCAGTTGAAAAAAAGTCAGTTTAAATCATTTAATACAGAATCTCATTTGTCTCTAACAAGGTCAAGAAAATAACTTGTGGTTTAGATCCTAGCTGGTGGGATCTGAAGATTCCAACATCCATGAAGGCAATGGAACCAGGCCAAAAGGTGAAAATCATTGTTGAAATATAGCCAACATTTTCAATTAAAAAAATTAATTGTGATAAAATACATATAGGGTAAAATTTACAATCTTAGCCACTTTTTCAGTGTTCAGATGGTTAACCCACAATTCTTTTAAAGTGACTTCAGTGAAACTGTACCTATTCAATAGCAATTCCCAATTTCTCCCTCTCACCCTGCCCCCATCATTCTCCTCTCTGTCTCTATGAATTTGACTGTTCTAAGTACCTCATTTAAGTGGAATCGTATAATACTTGTCTTTTTCTGACTGGCTTATTTTTGCTCAGCATAATGTCCTCAAGGTTCATTCATGTCGTAGAATGTATCAGAGTTTCCTTCCTTTTTTAAGGCTGAGTAATATTCCATGATATATATACATTATGCATCCAATTTTTAACTGATGAGCTGAAAATTGGAACTTGGCTTGAGGTCTTCCTCTGTGCCACCGCTTAAAGGAGTTTTACAAGAGAGAAACATGCAGGTAAAATCAGATTCCCGCCACCCCCCAACAGATCCATGCCTACCTTAATGGATTTTATGTTCACTAAGTTTATTTTCCATTCTTTGTCTTTTAGGGTTCAATAAATTCTTCTGGAAAAGACAGCCTGTCTTACCTATATGAAAAGGAACAAAGGAAGAGATGGATGCCTGGACAAAGATCTTAAATAGGAAACAAGACACCACACCCTAGAGTCTGTTGTAATGGTGTCAGTGGGAAGCAAATTGGGTTGCCCCAAAGGGAAAATAAAAAACTAGAGTCAAAGCATGGGGTCACTGGGTTCTGACATCTCAGCCACCCACAGGGACGACTCTTGGAGTTTTGGTCTTCATCTTCCTCGTACATTCAGAGTGCTAGAAATTCTGTGCTGGGGTTTGTATATTTCCTCAGATCACAGCATGCAGGTGGAAAGGGGATACTTAAACCATGCCTAACCTTAGGAGCCTCTCCCGTCATGGGATAAGAACCAAGCCTTTGATATATTGCTGTTTGGAAAAGAATGCATTGTGTCCCAATTTCTATTTTATGGTGGCCTTTTGTTCTTAGAGTGCTGCTGTTCTACAAAGGAGTATTTCTAGAAATGCTGGATGCAACAGGAAGCTTTGAAATTGGAAAAAATGAAGATTCCATAAGCATATTTGGAAACCAAGATTCTGCCTAGAAGTTAAACTTATTTTGGAAGAGCATATATTGATGTTTTCCTGCCCCTTACATAATCTCTCTGTCTCTCTCTCTCCTTCTCTCTCTTTTTCTTTCTCTCTCACACTCACATGCGTACCACATGGGGAAATGACTCTCGACTCTTGCCCTTGTCCATTGAAATCATGGCCCATGCCTGCTGGCTCTCTGGACACCTTTCAGGCATGCCTCCAGCAGCCCCTGTGAATAGCTGAATTACCATTCCTCACCCTGACCTCAAAGAGAAGTTGTTAACAAAGCCTAAGGAGCACGGAGCCAAGAAAGCCAGTTCAGAGGCAAACAGAGCCATGAGGATTGCAGCAGAAATATAAATGGCTATTTCTTTTTTCTCTAAAGAAGGATTTTGAAGGTTATCAAGTTATTCCCTTTCACATAGAAAGCAGAAATACTAGAGACTAGAGTTGTTGAAGGAAAGTTGACCAAAAGTTTAAAATGGTCAGGAGGTTTAAGAGAGTAAGCAATTCCCAGCAAACTGAAAGGGCAGAATCTGAACTCGGCCAGAAAAATGGGGTTCTTGGTTCAAGTTGCAACCCCTCCAGGGTCTAGAGAACTTGAGAAAATAATTGACTCTTTCTAGGTTTCCATGGAAAGATGCTCCATTTGGCTTCAGGGAAACCTGGACTTACTGAGGTGCCATCACGCTCTAGCTGTGTAACCTTGGGTACGATGTCTTGCCATCTTTCTCAATTTCCTGACCTCCATGTGGAGATTGTAAAGCCCCTTCACTTGGGGAGCCTTTTTCAAAGAAAGGTCTTAGCTAGCTCAGGGCAGGCGAATATCATTCCCAGACCCTGTCAGTGACAATGACAATGATAACTAAATGGCACTTGCTAAAAATCAGAATGCCCCCTCCCTTCAATGCAGGCACTTTTTGCACTGTGCCATGGTCATTTTTGAAAAAAAAGCTCTTAACTAAACCGAAGCTCATCTGTGGCTCCATATTTTGGCTTGGTTTGTTTTATTGTAGATGTGAAGTGAATGAAACCTTGTCTGTTCTGGTTTCTTTGAGAGCATGCTTATATTTACCCGACATATGTTCTATTTTCTTGTAGCGTACGTCCTTCCACTGCATTTCAAGGTAGAAGAGTCATTACACCTAATGAGAGTTTCTTTCTAGCTCGTGTGCCACTTAGGATGTTCAAGAGTGTGCTTGAATTTTCACCTTTCAATGCGTCTTTGTAATGGCATGTCACCCTTAAAAAATGAGATGTCAGCTTCCCGTGGGAAGGAATGGACACTGATTTTCAACCTGAAAACCACCACTTGTCCTTCTAGGCACCTCATTTTGGTTGACGATGTTATAAAACACTATGAGATGGAAAGGCAGGGTGAATGCTGCTTGTGGAACTTGGTCATTCTGCTGG
Organism: Cacajao melanocephalus; assembly: GCA_963573385.1. Classification (NCBI taxonomy): domain Eukaryota; kingdom Metazoa; phylum Chordata; class Mammalia; order Primates; family Pitheciidae; genus Cacajao; species Cacajao melanocephalus. The sequence continues at coordinate 37,738 of CAUYLG010023468.1, read as the reverse complement.
GATCCACATTGTGAATGAATTAAGTGTGTATGGATTGACACATTCTCATTGTGTTTAAGCACTGTTGTAGGATACTGAGTCACATCACTGTGAAATGCATTGCTGGCAATGCTATTTGTTAAGAAGCTTCAATATCACCTAAGTGAATTAATGCTGCCAGCAAAGGCGTTTTAAGAATTGATGTATTAAAAATAATTTTCTTCTAGGTGTGCACAAAACTCACTGGATGCATCCTGCCCTTTTGTTGTTGTTTGCCTTCCTTCCTTCCTTTCTTCCTTCCTTGTTTCCTTCCTTCCTCCCTCCCTCCACCCCCCTCTCTTTCTTTCCTTCCTTACTCCTTCCCTCCCTCCCTCTCCCCCTCCCTACCCCCTTTCCTTCCTTCCTTCTTCTTCTTTCTTCCTTCTTTCCTTCTTTCTTTTCTTTCTTTCTTTTCTTTCTTTCTTTCTTTCTTTCTTTCTTTCTTTCTCTCTCTCTCTCTCTCTCTTTCTTTCTTTCTTTCTTTCTTTTTGTTCTTGTCTTCCAGGCTGGAGTACAATGGCATGATCTTGGCTCACTGCAACTTCTGCCTCCGGGGTTCAAGTGATTCTCCTGCCTCAGCCTCCCAAGTAGCTGGGATTACAGGCATGTGCCACCACACCCGGCTAATTTTTGTATTTTTAGTAGAGATGCGTTTCAGTATGTTGGCCAGGCTGGTCTCAAACTCCTGTCCTTAAGTAATCTGCCCACCTCAGCCTCCCAAAGTGCTGGGATTACAGGCATGAGCCACCGTGCTCAGCCCATCCTGCTCTTTTTCCCTATGGTTAGGCAAGCAGGCCCTTTACCTCTCTTCATTATCAGGTGCCACCATGGAACCTTCTTTCTGTCTGCATGGAGCCTCCCCTTCTCCCCTAACACACCAGGTTCTTCACTGACTGGTGAAACCCTGCTCATCTTTAAAGACCCAGGTCAGGAATCACCTCCTCTCTGAGTTTTTCCCAGGTTCCCTGGGATAGAGAAATTTGCTCCCTCCTTTTTCAGAGATCCTCTAGTACATTCTCTATAATTCTATACTGGCATGCCCCCACACTGAGTGGCACTTGGCTGTTTGTATGTCTATCACTTCTCTTGGACTGTATGCTCAGCACACTTTGTTCATCTTTTATCAGCAATGCCTACCTAACAGTGCTCAGGATATATTTAACGTTTTTTAGAACTTTGATTAAAAATAAAAAAACAAACAAACAAGAGGAACTTAAGCAATGTCAAAGCTTGATTAGGGTGGGAAGAGCCAGGAGGTGACTCTGCTATAGATAGCCAGAGTGAAGAGGGACTTTAAGTTCCTTATGAGGAGTACTCCCTGTTGCAGGGTAGTTGAGAGAGGGCCTTGAAAGCCAAGCTTGCTTGCCCATGGGCATACATGATCCAGAGCTAGATCCATCACTCAGAGAAGAATATCTTCTGACTCCTGCAGTGCAGCTTTCCTTCCACAGCAGGCCCATTGAGGCATCGTCCTAAAAAATGTGAAGGACATGAAGCAGTCGCTGATGAAGGACATACCAAGAAGTAAAGAGAAATGAAGGCTGGAGGTCATCCCACTTCATGTATCCAATTCTTTCCATAGCAAGGTCAGACCAAGCACTAAGAATACATGGGCTGCAAAGGAGGGTGTCAGCTCTAGAGCCCTGGCTGCAGGTTGGAGCCAGCATGGACATGGTCTCAGTTCTAATCAACGACACAGGAGCACCCATCTTCTGGTAGAGTGTCCTCACAGTCAAAAAGATACCTGTGTAGGGTTGCCAGATTTAGTACATGAAAATACAGGATACTAGGTTACATTGTAACTTCAGATAAATGAAAAATAACTTTTTAGTGTAAGTATATCCCGTGCAATATTTGGATGCCCCATGCCACCCTAAGGAGGTATGTCAGCTGCACTCTCTGGGTGTTTGTGAAACGCTGGGTCCGGGAGCAGAGTTGCACACAGCATATTTAACTGTCTCAGGTTAAAGGGCTTCGACACTCAAGTAATGGCAGATTCATATTCACTAAATATGTCTTCTTTAGTCTCCCTTTTGTTTTGAAGGACTGCTTGGTCCTAAAAAACTACAGTTTTGTTTTATCTGTTTTTGTTTATTTTTCCTAATACCAGCCTCCTCTTTCCTCAGCCTCCAGTGAGGTTGGATTTGTAAATAGACACCATGTTTTCTATTGTGCCTGGAAGCAGGACTTTGAGAAAACCCTTCTTGAGCTATGTAGAGACATCCTTAGGACAGCTAGGGTGGTGAGTTGGCATGAATGGCGTTGAGTGGTCAAGCCACTGATTCGCTGCCTGCCTTAGAAAATTCACTGAGTTTCCTCACCTGCAAAATTATTACCTACTTCACAATGTTCTTGTGAGAATAATAAGTAAAAGAATAGAGTGGGGAGCAGAGTAAGGGGACAGGGTAATTTTTTTTTTTTTTTTTTTGAGACAGATTCGTGCTCTGTTGCCCATGCTCAAATTCAATGGTGCAATCCTGGTCCCCTACAACATCTGCCTCCAGGGTTCAAGTTGATTCTTCAGCCTCCTGAGTAGCTGGGATTACAGGCATGAGCCACCATGCCTGGCTAATTTTTGTATTTTTTTTAGTAGAGATGGGGTTTTGCCATATTGGCCATGCTGGTCTCGATCTCCTGGACTCAAGTGATCTGTGAGCTTCAGCCTCCCAAAGTGCCAGGATTACAGTTGTGAGCCACCGTGTCCAGTCACGGGACAGGGTAATTGTTTTCTGAGTGGTAACTTTCTTCTCATGTGTTACTTGGGGGCCATGGCCTGGCTGTGAGATCCCAGAATCCTCTCTGTGCTCTTGCTACATTGACTGCTGTGGGTCTCCATCAGGCTAATGGTAAAAATGTTATGAGGGAAGATGAACAGACTTGGAGCCAAGAGGCCTGGATTTCTGCCCAGCCTCCCACTGCTAACTAGATAATGAAGATTGGGGAAACAAATTAAATCCAGGAAACACAGCTACTGAAATGAAGTGAGTGATGATGATGATGATGATGACAGTAACAAACACTTGTATAATTTTCATCAGTTCACAAGCTTCTTGGGGGAGATCTATATTCGATAATGAGACAGGAAGCTGTTGATTTCATTCAATCAATAAGCCTATTTGGAGCACCCACGTTGTGCAGAACCCCTTGATGGGCATAGGGTGTGCAGATGTAAATAAGACTCGGTATTTGACCTTAAGGAATACCAGCCTAGTAGGGCAGATGGCTGATAAACTTACAATGGCAATGCCATACATTAAGGATTAACTGGGTGTCATACAGGGAAGTTTGGGGGCACAGGTAAGAATCATGTACCTAAGGCTAGCTGGGGGAAGTTCAAGCAGTAGTTCCCACAGGCCTGGCCCCTTCCATGAGAGCAGAGTGTGACAAGAGGGAAGGAAGAGGAAAAAGAAGTAAAAGTAGCTATCTTTGAGGTTTTTTTTTTTTTTTTTTTAAATGGATTCTTGCTCTGTCACCAGGCTGGAGTGCAATGGCAGGATCTCGGCTCACCACAACCTCTGCCTCCCAAGTCCAAGAGATTCTCCTGTCTCAGCCTCCCGAGTAGCTGGGATTACAGGCATCTGCCACCATGCCCAGCTAATTTTTTGTATTTTTATTAGAGATGAGGTTTCACCATGCTAGCCAGGCTGGTCTCGAGCTCCTGACCTTGTGATCCACCTGCCTCAGCCTCCCAAAATGCTAGGATTACAGGCGTGAACCACGGCACCCAGCCCAATCTTCAAGCATTTTCTAGGCCCTTAAGAATCGTTCATTTTACTCTAGCAATCAGAGCAGATTGCTGATTCACTAGCAAGATTTTGTTAACTTTAACTGCTCTGGGTCAGGATCTGGGCCTATGTAGTTGCTACGTCCTCAGGCTACTCTAACAGATCAAATCTAAAATTGGTAGATTTCAGTGACTTTCTAATGAAGTTTCTGGAAGAATTTTTGAAAAATAATGCACTTTGAAAACATATTTGCATCCAACCCAGAGTCAAAAATTAAATTAACTCTTTAATAATTCAGCATACTTTGATTCAATCTCAAAAGTGAATCAATACGTGATAGAGGGGTGTTAGCCACATGAACTACACTAATGAGATTTACAATCTAGGAGATATCACATGGCGTTAAACATGAAAGCAGAGGGCACATTTGTATAGATCTGTCTCTGTTCCTTGTCTGCAGTGTATGTAAGAAAGGAATGCATCATCAACTCAGACATCTCAACAACTTAGAGTGTGCAAAAAACTCAAGAGTTTTCAAGATAGTTGGAAGAAGCTGTCCTACTATGAAAAGTTTCCTGGATGAGAAAATGGGAGCAGTTTAAAAGCCTATATTCAAGAAAATAAGGGATGTATTCCCTTATAAATATTCAAGGAAATATGACAAGTCCAGTTCCCAATGCAAGCATTAGAGAATTAGCTAATTATCTTTCTTTAAGAGTGACCCTTTCACCTTAAAATTACGTATACTTTCTAGAATATTTTAGGTGCTCATTTTTTTTAAAAAAACAAACCACCCTAAATCTTAGTGGCTTAAGAAAACAATCTTTTATTGTTCTTATAATTCTGTGGGTGATCTGGGTGGTTATTCTAGTCTGGGACAACTAAGCTGATCTCTCTGAAGCCTATGCATGCATCTATCATTAGCTGGTTGGGTGGCTGGTGACTGGATGACAGAATGGTCTCATTCAAACATCTTGCAGTTGGCAGAATGTCCTTCTGGGTGCCTTGGTTTTCTTCTCCGTGGCCTACCATCCCTCAGCAGGCCAGCTTGGGCATATTTACATGGAGGTCTCTGTGGGGATAAGCAGATTTGGGTAAGGCTGGAGGTGCTGGTAAAACACGAGTTTGACTTTGGACATCTTAAGATTGGGATGCCTGTTAGACTTTGAAGTGAGGATGTAGAATAAACAGATATAGGAGTTTAGAGTTCAGGGGAGAGGTCTGGATTGAATGTATATATTTAGAAGTAATCTGCAAAGATACATTTAAAGTCATGAGATGGGGTGAGCTCAGCATGGGAGTGTGAATAGAAAGGGGTCTGGGAATGAGTCCTGTGGCTCATTATAGTCTAGATGTTGGGGAATGTAAGGGCCTGATTTGGGAGGGAAACAAAGACAGAGTGACATCCCGGAAGTTGAGTGTGGTTGAGTGGAGAAGAAGGAAGTGACCACCTGTGTCAGTTGCCTGTTCTCAGATCAAGTATGAGGGTTGGGAGAGGAAACACTGTATTAGCAACACGTAGGTCACTGGCGACTTTGATAAGAAGTGGGGATGAAAGACATATTGGAGTTGTTTCTGGAAAGAACAGAAAGAAAAGAGAGAGGAAATAGATACAGCCTTTCCCCCAATATTTTACTTAGAAAAATTTCAAACACGGAAAAAACTTGAAAGAAAGAAATACACAGTGGATACCCACATACAAACTACTTAGATTCTATAATTAACCTTTTAATAGATTTGTTTTCTCACATATCTATCTATCCAATCCTATATCCATTCAGAGACCCATCTTTTCTATATTAAAGGAATAGGCAAGTAGGGCAGAACTGGAGGAAGATAGGGGGTCAGAGAAGGTGGTTCACCCACTCCATGTGTGTGTGTGTGTGTGTGTGGTGTGTGTGTGTGCATGTGTGTGTGCACACGTGTGTGGTGTGTGTGGTGTGTTTGTGTGCACATGTGTGGTATGTGTGTATGCATGTGTGTGTGGTGTGTTTGTGTGCGTGTGTGTGTGCACGTGTGGTGTGTGTGTGTGTGTGATTGTAAATACAGCCACATGTTTCTATGCCCATGGGAATGATCAAATGGCAAAGGCCCAGTGGATGATGCTGGGAGAGTTACTGTTTGGAACGATGTCTGTGGATAAGGGAAGGAGTATGGACTTTGGGTGCATCAGTGGAGAAACTGGCATTGGCTAGGCTCTTCTGCAATAAGGAGAGAGGGAACAGAAAATAAAGACAGTCAGATGCATGCGAGTGTTCTTTAAAAGGCCTTTGACACTTTGGACAGGGGACTGGACCGAATGGCCTGACATCCGGCATCTCTCTGTGCCCGTCTTCCATCTACAGCTCTCCTGTGGACGTGCTTCTGTGAAACTTTCGGGGAGTTGCACAACTAACCGCTCAGGTCTTCTGGGACCTCAGTTGCAAAATGAGCATAATTATGAATATCATACTTACACTACAGGGAGTTTTGGAAATTATACACTGGGGATGTAGATTTTGTTGTTATTTTTATTATCCACACTTACCCAGAACAGCTTTGCAGGCTGTTGCAGCTGTGTCTCCTGACCCATGCAACACGTTCTCCCCATCCAGAGACTCAGGACTTTACAGACTTTGTCTTTCCCTCTTTAATGTCTTTTCATGTTTGGCTGCTGGACCAATATCACATTGGAAGGCAAGGAGTTTAAAGGATGTGTCAGAGAACTGGAGTCCATTTATGCTTAGGTGGTGTCTGCTTCCTGCACCTAACGGCAATGCTGTTGGATGACAACCGTCTTTTATTCCTCCTGTTTATTCTCTTTCTGGTCTTGGGACTCTAGAGCACACTCTGAGGCCTGGAATGCATTGTTGGCTTTAGCTCCTGTTTATTCTAACCAATGTGCCATTTTGATGTCAACGTTCCCTTGTTCTTTCTGCAGCATTCTACCCCTCCTTCTACTGCCTGACTTTATTTAGGTCTACAGAGAAGATAAATGGGTGACCTGTTACAAGCAATCATACAGGGCAAAGAGCACCTTGCTGTAAAAATATGCTAGATGTATTTAGTGCTGCTTGATTAAAATTAGCTGTCTTGAATTCATTCTCCTTTCTTTATGAGGTTTTAAATAAAAACCCAAACACTGTGTTTGTATTTATCGCAGGGCTTGAATTAGGTTGAAATCTGGATTCTCTCACCTTGAGCAAGATGTGGTACTATTCAGCCTCAGTTTTCTCTTCTGTGATCTCAGGAAAATAATGCTTTCCTCACAAGGATGCTGGAATGATTGAGAGAGATGATGTATGTGAAAAACTGTAGCACAGTGCCTAGAAAACAGAAAGGTTCACTGGATATCAGTGTCATGAATCAGTTAATGAGAACACCACTGGCAATAATTAAATTAAGTAAACAACCATACTGACATTGAGTGCTTGTTACATACTAGACTTGGTATTCGGTGGTCTTCATGGATTAACCGTGACAGACAAAGAGTTTGGGAAGACACTGCTCTCGTCTTTGAAAGTTAGCTTTTCTCAAAAATTAACATGTCTAATTAACACTCAGTAAAACTTAGGCCTGCAAGCTCTATTTTAATAAAGGCTATATTTTATTCTATTTCACTTTAAAATTATTGAATGATTCCCAAAATAAAATACATCCAACTGGTTTTGGATTTCAGATAAACAAAGGATAATTTTTTAGTGTAAGTCTGTCTCATATACTAAGACAGACTTACACTAAAAAATTGTTTATCTGAAATTCAAATGTAATTGGAAATCCTGTGCTTTTATTTGCTAAATCCAGTGACCCCAGACCCTAGAAATACAACATCTGATGTATGTATGTGTATATTTATGTCCCAAAGGTAACAAAATCTTGAGCATAACATACAAGATAATCTCTATGACAACAGGTCAGAAGGACCTCCTGAGACACAGGATTTCTCAAACTCTGATGGCTAATTCAGGGCTCGATAGCACCCACCCATCCCTTCTCTTACTCCTATGTCACCTCCCTCATGGTAACCTTCTCCTTTCTTCCATATCCTTCAGCCAAGTAATAATATAGTCTTAGTTATTTCTCCTCCCATTAGATGGTCAGGAACTATATCTGTTCCACTCATCCCTTTATCTCTCTGCCTAGCAGATGTTCTGGAACATAGTAAGAGGTCAACAAAATTTGAGCTCCTTTCTATAAAGCCTGTCACTGTAACTTGTATTGGTATCATATTGTAGCCTGCTCTTTATTCATTCAACAACATTTCATTGACCATGTACTATTGCCAGACTCTCTGCCAGGCAGAGGGATATAGGAATGAAAAAAACACTACAGTTTCCAACCATGAAATGGAGAAATAATAGCTAAGAATGCATGATTACTTAGCTGAGGGCCAAGGACGAACACAGAGGGGGTTTAGATTTGTCTTGCTCTGTGCCTGTTTGCACATCTATTAATGAGAGGATTGCATCTACCTCCAATGATGATATTAAAGGGAAAATGTATATCCAAATCTATGTCTGTGCCTATGTCTAGATCTTTCTATATCTGTGGTGTGTGAGTGCATAGGTGTGTGTGGCTTTTGTGCCAGTAAAAGCAAGTGGTAAGCATTAGATTTGCTAAATTAATATCCGTTTCTTTCCCTTTCTTTTATATTAGAAAACTGCAACTATCTGTGCTTTGTTTCCAATTTTTCCTGTTTTGCCAGGGGAGGGGTAATACCTTGACCAGAAAGGGTAGCAAAGGCCAGAATTATTAGCACATGGACTTTTAAAAATATTTTTTAGAATAAACTTTGCAGAATACATGCCCTTGAGTGCTGAGGGACTTGATCACAGACTCAGGCAAATATTGCCACATGCACCTTTTAGAGGGCCTCTGAAAATAGGGTGTTAATGATTTGACAAATTCTCTCCACCTTTCCCTTGGAGTCTTCAGAGTTTCAGACAGTTTAGGGGGCAGATGGTGATGAGATCGTGCAGATGACTGTTGTCTTTCATGAGACACATGATGTGCGAGTCTGGAGTCAATTAAAACCCTGAAACTAAATGTCAAGATCTAGGGAATTTGTACCAATAGTAGACTCCCTGCTCCTTGGGAGGATGGAGTCCAATGCTCTGAAGGATGGCTAGGGAGTTAATAATAACATCTTCTAACACATTGCTTTTGTTATTTGGTGCTCATTGCTTTTTTAAGGAGTTCAAAGTCATTTACCAGTTCGGTATGAGACTAAGTATTAAATGCAAACCCTAGGGTGACATAATGGTTTTGTTGAGAACATAAATACCCCAAGGTCATAGATTCCAAAAGTGAAGCCATGTGGGTGCTCTCCTTGGCTTATATGCCCTGTGTGCCCCTGGGAAATGCGAGTTCAATTACTAAGTGTTTGAGTGTGGGTGCATTAAACTCGCTATGTGAACATAGTCTTTTTTGTTTTGTTAGAGCGTATGGAAGTCTACATACAGCCCACCTATCTTGTCTTATAAGGTATCACACTCTTTTTACAAGTGAATGAAAAATCACCACTGTAGATTTGTCATTTACTTTTCTCAGAAGTTTGTATAGGTATGACCAGCTGTACCTTGACTTCAAAGGTATGAAAGGGAGGGGGTCATTGAATGCTCAGCACAGAAGAACATGGTCAGAAATTCATCCAGATCTACTGTTTCCCTGCCTTCCCTTGCTCCATCTGAGGACTTAAAACCATGAATTGCCCAGGCCTTTTACACACTTGCATAGTGTAAACTAAATGCGTTAAATTAGGCACATTTGTTTCAGATCTGCTCATCTCAGGTAACAGCTCAGTTTTGTATAACTTTTCCATTTAATGAGAATGCCTTTTAGAGCTCAGTTTGGCAGCCCTTAATAAACACAGCCTGAATAACTAGAGATCCAAGGTACTAAAAATTGGTTTGTTGAAACAAGAAACACCAGCACATGAATTGGATCGCACAATGGACCCAGCAATAATTTAAACACATAATGGAAAGCAAATTCACAGAATTTAATAATCCAGTAAGTTACTAGGTTAAAGCATATTCTTTTATGTCATGTAAAAAAAATGAATAATTAAACCTACCTAAGACACTATATGATAAAATCGTAAGCTACTAAAGAAAATTCCAGAAGATTCTGGAGTGAGGTATGGTGGAATGGGTGGACAAATTATAAAGTGATGTGAATCAGGTTGACAACAGACTTCTCAGCAGCAGCAATGAATACTGTAGATAATGGAGCAATATTTTCAAATGTCAGGGAGATAATTAATGTTGAATCTGGATTGCTATACCCAATCAAAGCCTGATTCAAGTTTGAGGGTGAAATCAATAGATTTTCCGATATACAAAAATTTGGAAAATTTACCATGAGCAGATCTCCTTGAAACTAATTAACAGCAAGGGGAAAAAATAAACCTAAGAGAAAGAAGTCAGATAAAAGAAAAAATGGTGAACAAATAAACCAGAAAAAAATTATTCTCAATTTTAAATGTGTTGAGTTTTTAAAAATTAATTTTCTAACTAAAATATCTCAGCTTATTTCAATATACAATAAGTTGTGGATGGATAAAAAAGGCAGATGGAATTTACAGCATGCTGAGATTCATTTTGTTATATGGAGAATATAGATACTGATCATCTCTAAAATTGTTGAGAATTACCTACATTTAAGCATGTTTATTAAAAAACATAAGGCAAAACTTAGAAAAATACATCAAGAGTACAACCCAAGCCCACTAAAAATTTAGGCCTAAGGAAGAAAAACAGAGGAACCTCAACCAATAGAGCTTAAGAAAGGAGCAAAGGCTATGAAATGACCAGAAAGAGTGGCAAATAGAGAATGTTGGTTTCAATAAGTCAAAGTACTTATACTATGAATGAGTTAATTTTACTCAGAAGATAGTGATTCTCATATTTAGAGATAAAACCCAATCCTGATGTAAGGCATTTGCCACAGAGACATAAAACCAAAATAGCAAAAGAAGGTTGATGGTAAAGGGGTGTACATGTTTCCATAGATCAGAGAACAGAGTACATTTACATTTAGGGAGGGGGCAGAGAGTAGGACAAGGTTCAGACTATGCAGGGGTCTTCAGGGAGTGTAAAAAGCCTGGAATTTATCCTGAAGGGAAATGGACAATGATGTAATTATTTTAGTGAGGCCAGGCACAGTGGCTCACACCTGTAATCCCAGCACTTCGGGAGGCCAAGGCAGGTGGATCACTTGAGGTCAGGAGTTCAAGACCAGCCTGGGCAACATGGTGAAATCCCGTCTCTACTAAAAATATGAAAACTAGCCAGGCGTGGTGGCAGACACGTGTATTCCCAGCTACTTGGGAGGCTGAGGCAGGAGAATAGCTTGAAACCGGGAAGCAGAAGTTGCAGGGAGCTGAGATTGTGCCTCTACACTCCAGCCTGGGAGACAGACCGAGACGCCGTCTCAAAAAAAAAAAAAAAAAAAAAGATTTTAGTGACTTAGATTTACATTGGAGAAAGTTTACTGTGACAACTGGGAAATATTGGGAGGAACAAGTAAAGCTTATGGTGGGAGAAATCTTTGGAAAAACTAGTCAAGAAATTTATACATAAAGTGTTAAGGAGTTGGACCATGTTGTAGCAGTGAGGGTAGAGAAAATGTGGTGGGTACAGTATTATTGATCTTAAGATGAGGCACCCAAGAAAACTGGAGATGATGAGAGGGAGAGCTATAAAATGGCATGCTGATTTTTGAGTTAGAGGACTGGATGGCAATCTTGACCAATATAAGAGACACAGGGAGGAAGATATAGGAGGGGAGAGATGGTAAGACTGGGCCCTGCTGCACTGTGATATTCAGTGATAATTGAATTTTAGGATGTGGAGTTTGGTTGTGTACAATCGGTAAGGGGGTGATTCCTTTCCTCCCCATCATAAAAAGCCATAACTGAAACTCTGATCACAAAAGACAGGTCAACAAGAGAAAAACATAATGTTTATTACATGTACACATGTGTATGGGAGTCATACAAAATGTGAACACTCCAAAAAAGAACTAGATGGTTGACACTTAAATACGCTATCACTGGGAAGAGGAAAGTGGGGGGCATAAGAGTAGATGATTTTCAGGGGAAGTGAATAAACCGACAGACAGAAATTTAATTGTAAATGTTTCCCTTTGGAATTTGAACGATCCTGAGGAGTGCACATTTTCTTGTGAGAAAGTCCTCCCAGGTGTGGTTGCAGCTCTCTTTCTTCTTTTCTGTGATAGATACTGAGATTTCTGGGGAAAGATGGAAGCCAATTGCATTCTTCTTTGAGGGTCTGGTTTCTAGGTGGATGAGGGAACTTCAGAGAAGAGCCTCATTCTGTGCTTTGTGAGAGACCGAGGATTGAGAGACAGGGTGAGGGGCTGAAGGGTGGGGGAGGAAGGTCTGAGAGACCTTGAGGTTGCTCCTTCAGTTTGCCATGTCAAAGTGCCATGTTTTAGAGTATTAGTTTCTCAGCCTCAACTGCTGAGATACCCCATATTTTAAAGGTATCCCATATTTTGGAGTAGCTTCAACTGCTATTCAATTGAATATGCACGTCTTGGAGCCACCATCTCATGGGGGAAGCAGCCGTCATGAATTTCTTGCACTACACATCTGGACTTGCCCATAGAGATGATATTCTCTAAATTCACAATATGGAGAGTTAGAACTCTGTCACAAGTCTTGAGTCTTTCCTTTTACATTCAGTAGAGAGAACAGGCGAGTGAAAATAATCACATCTTCCTAAATCCAATTAGGAACTGTGAAAGCTTGACTAAGCAGAGATGAGTGTCTTTCTTCATTCTGCTTCTGAATTCTTGTGCCTGTGTGGTCATGGGAGTGGTGTAGATGAGAAGAGAAATGGGATTTTTTCTTGATGTCTTCTGGTGTTAAATGAAGCACTAATAGTGAATGTTTATAAAAATTAAGAAAATGAAGTGTTTATAAAAATTAAAAAGCTCCTTGTTGCTCTATGAAGAAAAGAAGCCCCTGGCTAAAATGGTTGGTAATTATTCTCATATTGAGTGACTAGCTGAATATGACAATGACTTGATAGGTCACAAATGACCAAGCTTTCTGAGTTTTCCCCAGCAAAGAACTCCCTGCTCCCCACTGCCATTTACAATAGAAGTGGAGGTACATCAGAATGTGGTCTTCCTGGAAATTTCCAAGACCATCGATTGGGAAAGGACTCACAGAGAGTTGGGGAGTTTCTTGTTTGTATTTGTTAGGCCATTAAAAAATTTCCTAGATTCTTCCTCCTCATGCTCAAGGCAACTGTTTCCAAATCTGTCAAGAATAAATTTGGATGAACTCCAGTGACCCTGTTCCCAGTCCCTGGAATTTGCTATACTTTTCTAAAACTTTAAATTGTTAACTGGAAAGGCTTCCCAGTGAAGGTGATTCATAAGCCACAACTTGAAAGAGGAAGGCATTTTCTAAGAGTAGAATGACATGGAGTTAGACTTGATCTCACCCTTCCCTGAGCTTTCACCACACCATGCAAATGCTTCCATTCTGGTCCTGGGAGCTGCACTGAATTTACTTATACAACTGCCTGTATCCTTTATTCTTAGAAAAGTGCCTGGTATATAAGACCATGATAGATTCTTATGGCATAAAGGAATGCAAAGACTGCAGTAGATTGGATGGAAACATCAGCTTTTATCCAACATATCAGACAGAGTTGTAATATTACTCTTTCTTATGAAGTTTCTGTTTTAAAACATCACGATATAAATCTGAAAGAATTCAGAACTTAGAAAAGAATCTCCTGGATAGAGGTAAACAATCTATTTTAGTAATGAGCTAATAAATATGGATGAAAGAATGAATATTCTTGCCTATGGTAATTAACTATGATAGGGAAAGTAGGAAGGGAGAAAGAGCTGGTCAGTAGAGCAGTGGCCCCAATTCTGTCTCTATTTTCTTTGAGAAGACAAGGTTTCCCCGGTGGATTCCAGTGTCTGGAGGGACAGAGGGATGGGTCATCTTGAAAGTCTTCCCTAGAAAGATTAGAGCCTCAAAGTCAGAGAGTTGGGCACATTCGTTTCCTTCAATGTGAGCAGCAGTGAGTTACCTAGCTGATATTGGGTTCTTTCTCTTGTCTGAATGAGAGGGCTATCTTAGCTTCTCAGAAACATGTGGAGAGCCTAGGGCTACTTAACCCTGTGTATTTCCCCCAACCCCCTGCCCACACCGATCCTTTTCTCTTCCACTGCAGCAAGAAGTGGAGCTTGCTCAACGTGAGCAACTTCAGACCAGGGAGAGCAGCTGATGAGGAGGAAGATGGAAGCTAACATACTGAGCTTTTATTCTGTGCTAGTTACTACTAAGCATTTTATATGCTAAGACATGACCATCATTGAACTGACAAAGCATCCCATGGAGGGAGGCATGCTTACTGCTCCTTTGACAGGTGAGGAAACACCAACTTACCACTTACCTAACTTCACTAGTGTGCTTAGGTGGAAAAAGTATCCCTTAGCTGTGGCATGTGAGTCAGGGAGTACATTTCAAAATTTTCCTTAGCAAACTTTGCAGTTCAGTGGAAGAAGCTTTTCCTAATAGCCTATCAGACCAAGGGGCCTGAGATGAGAACTGGGGAACACGTGTAGGGGTTGAGGTGTGGCAGTAATGGTGAGGGACAGTCGGCATCACAGTGAAGCCGAGAGTAAGAGCTCTTTTAGTCAAATGGGCTCTAGACCAGTACTGAAACCTGGGGTCCGAAAGCATAGTTTTCTTTACAAAACTCTTAGGGACAGTCCATTAAAAAGGCCTGGAATGGTGGTTAATTTTTTTTTTTTAAGAGAGTCTCACTCTATCACCAGGCTGGAGTGCAATGGCGTGATCTCGGCTCAATGCAGCCTCTGCCTCCCGGGTTCAAGCGATTCTCCTGCCTCAGCCTCCTGAGTAGCTGGGACGACAGGCGTGCACCACCAAGCCAGCTAATTTTTGTATTTTTAACAGAGATGGGGTTTCACCATGTTGTCCAGGACAGTCTGGATCTCTTGACCTCATGATCCGCCCACCTCGGCCTCCCAAAGTGCTGGGATTATAGACAAGCCACCACACCCAATCTGGAATGGATGCTTTTATTGTGAGGACAAGGAAAATACACATCAGATGGGGGATGCTTCTTGTTATATTTGAGTGAGGCAATTCTGAGGTAGAATGCGGGCTTTGAAGGCAACAAGGAAAAGCGTGTTGCGTAATAGACTAAATATGATCCTTAATCAGGAAGACTCTGAACTCTGTCCTAACCTAACCTGATATTAACAGTTTGACCTTGGATGAGTAATTTTCTTTGCTGAACATTTCTTGGCTTGCTTTTACGATGAAGACCATGATACTGACGTTGCTTGGCTGCAGGGAGGATTCTATGAGATAATGTAGGTAAAATGTACAAATTGCGTGCCTCCCATCTTCAATTTCTCTCCTCTTGGAAACATCACCTTGGCTCGCAGAGCATGAAAGGAGGATCATGACGCATACCCCAGTGGAGCCAAGACAGCTCTTTGCAGGGACCCATGATTGACACACTCAGCTCCTCCCAGGACTATCTGCAAGGAAAAGGGCAGGATGCTGAGATTTGTGCAATTTTAAGTTGGTGCACAACCAGCTTAAGATGCTGAGATTTGTGCAATTTTAAGTTGGTGCACAATCAGCAGAGTTCCCTTTTTTAAGGGTTACTTTGGACTTATTATCCACATGCCCAGGCTGGCATGACCTAGTACACCCAGGCTCTATTTCAATTGGAAAATAAAGTACAGGGAAACATGTGAAACATTTACCTGTTAAACACTCAAGCCCTTTCACCTTGGAAGGGAGTTAGTTGCACATTGAGGCCAGTTTCCAGGGAAAAGGAGAAGATATCTGTTGGCCCTTTCCTGGGTCGGAGCCCAGGCTTGCTGAGTGCCTCACAGTGCTGCCACTGGGAGAAGCAATTTGTCAACTTTATACCTTTCTGCTTTATGGTCTGGTGACTTAATAGGATTCGACCTTCCCTGGATTCCATTTCAGTTGGGTCAGACACTGCACTTCAAATTAAAACTTGGGCTCTAAGACAGGTGATGAGGAGCTGGTGAGGTGTGTGGCACGTGTTCAGAGGGCTGTAGCTTAGGTGCCCTCTAAGTCGGCATGATCAACCCTATGTTCATAACGACAGGCAGCCTGAGACCCTGCCTTCTCATAATGCCATGACCATCTTGCCTTCCTCCAGGCACTGCACTCCCTGAGAGTGCAGGAAGTCTAGCCACCTGTCTACCCATTGAGAGGATGCTTTGATTTTCATGAGACAATGGAGCAAAACTCAAAAATGGGAAGAGACAGTGTCACCGGGTTCCTAAGATGGCCTGGTTCACTCAGCCAGCATGCATTTGGTACCACTGTTTGACAGTCCTCATGGCAGACACCAAAGGGAATGGAAGGATTTCACCCACGCTGCCAAGAAACATGCAGTCTGAATGACAGGAGGCATGTATGACTATAATGTAAGGCAGAAAGTGGTAAGTCCAAGGGGGTGGGCTGCTATAGAGCCAAGCAGAGAGAAGACTCGGGGTGGAGGGGGTTGAGGAGCAGAGGGTAGGTGGGAACCCTGGAAGGCTTAATGATGGGGCACCCTTTGAACTAAAACTTTGCAGAAGAGAAAGACTTGGGAAAGCAAGCACAGAAGAGAAAGACTTCCCCTTTGGCAAAGGTTGCCCTGGGAAAGGGAGTGGCATAGGCAAAGGTGAAGAGGTTTGGTATCACACCATGTGCAGGAGACAGAGATAGCCTGGCCTGTCTCAGGCTAGTGCACTGCAGGGAGGCTGGGCCTGATAAACATGAATGTGTGGCCACCAATAAAAGCTAAGGCTTCCCGAGAGATTGCTATGGGCCACTGCTTTAAGCACCTTATGTCTGTTAAAAATACATATGTATATATTTATATATTATACATATTATAATTATATAATACAGTATATTTATATCAATATCATATATTTATAAGAAGAAAATATGCAATATTATAGAATTATAATAATGTAATTATGTTACATTAAAAATTAATCGTGGTATATATTAATAACTAATATACAATATACTTTAACATATTATATAGTAATACATTATATTTACTATATAATGTAATATTATATAAGATAATAGTATTATATATTAATGTTATTATTAATATTATCTAGTATTATATATTTTATAGACATGTGCAAAGACACACATGTGGACACCAGTTTGAGGAGAAAGAAATTATTTAAAAGTCACATCCCTATGAAGTATTACTATTATTCCCATTTTACTGATGATGAAACTTAGATCAAAAGATGAAAATGTAAGTCACGTGTTTGATGATGCAGCTGGTAGGGAAAACAGCTAGGATCTGAGCCTGGCAGTTGGTTCTGAGTCTGTGCTTGAGACCCTCCTGCCATTCTGATTCCCATAGCAGGTATAGTAGGATCCCTTGCAGCTTGCTCATGAGTTGTCAAGGAGAGAGGCAGTGAGGAGGTGGGGAAGGAAGGGTGATAGCTCCCAGAGCTGACTTGGTGAATGTGGTCCACGGGAAGCCACTTTCTGGGCAGTCTGGTTGTACAATGCAGTGGTGCCCCTGGAGGATGAGTGGGCAGTGGCTACCCTTGTTCTCCTGTCAGCTCTGCTCAGCTCTGAACCCTTATCAAGTGACCTTTGTGTTCACAGCAGCCTCTGAGCCACACACTGTCTCTGCCCTGTGTTCCTCCTCTTGTTACTATTATGTGGTGAGGTTTTTGGGCTTTTCTCTAAATGCAGGCATCACCAAAAGCCCCAGATCAGGAGGGATCATGATGGGGTGTGAGTTAAAGGCAGGACAGGGATGGCTGGGGAGAAGTGTCCTGTGGGGGACCTGGAGGCCCACTGTCTCCTTGCTGTGTCCAGAGAAGCATCCCGAGGGCTGACTTCAAAAAAGCAGAGGTTGTTTTGCTGACTTTATTTAGAATAATGGGCACCGGCATTCGGCATCTGTTCCATCTACTTCAGGTAGGTTTTCATCTCACCCAAGAACTACTAACAGCAAATAGCATGAGTTTCTCATGAAAGATAAACTAGGTCAACTTTTGAAACTCTCTACTTCAGGAATAAAATAAAAGGGTTTTGTTATAAATGTTGCAGCATTGCATGTATTAGACAATCAAAAAATAAAAATAAAAACTCTGGAAATAACTAGAATGACATCAATAGAGAATAATTGAATAAATTGTGGTATTTTGGGGCATTTGCCCTGTAGTACATCATGAAGTTACTTAAATAAATGAGAAAGATCAATATGCATTAATCTGGAAAGATGTCCAAATAAACATAAAGATTGCAGTCAGTGAAATCAAAAGAACTTTCAGAATAATGTATGTATGACGTTACTATAGTGTGTGTGTATGTGAAAATGGGAAGAAAAGAAGAAAGAAAAAAAAGAAGCCTGTATATGTATGCACATCTGTAAACATAGCTAGTATGAGAAACAGAATGATAAAAATGTTGTATGTCTATTATATTATGGGACTGATTTAAAGGAAAATTATTTTATCCTCTATACTCTTGTCTAATTTCAAAACAATATCATACATCTCTTTTGTAATTAAAAACCCAATAAACTAAGCATTGTTTGTGAATAAAATTGAATAAGAAAACAAAAGTAGAATTAAATTATGGAGTCCATTGAATACCAGAAATTAGATTATGTTTTATAAAATGCAGATTTCATGTGACAAGATCCTATGAAATACTGCTAAAATAGTTTTTGATAAAATAATATTTGGAATGCTGCCTAATATATCACACATGTGGAACTTCACAATACACATTACTTATCAATATCTTATTAAAGGCACTGAAAAGTCCTGCAGTAAAAAAAAATCTCAGGAGTATTAATCTAGTTTCCCAGATTTATTTTTCCATAGAACCTCTTTCTGCATTACACTTAGCCTGCGGAATGCTTGATAAAACCCTTGGGAGTAAAACCTTTGATTTTATGGCAATGGGAAGCTTCTAGAAGTTTTGAGGTAGTGGAGGAATAAAATCTGAGTTGATCTTCATGGAAATGTTCAGCAAGTTCCAGGTGCTTGAAAATGAAGATACAGGGCCCAAGGGAAGCAGCTAGGAGAATGTTCTAGCAGTTGGGGAAGAGGCGAGAGTGGTCTGAAGGTGGGCAAACTATGATGGTGGAGAGCAGGGATGGCTGTGATATTGCGAAGATAATGCCACCAAGACTTGATAAATAAGGGAGCAAAGAAGCTTGAAGAAAAGGATAGAGCAAGCTTATATATTTGGTACCTTGGTGTTCAGTAGTGCTTTGAAATGGAGAGTGCTAGAGGAGGAGCAGGTGTGCGGTCCAGGAAGAGGGTGATTAGCGGGTGAGTTTAAGGAGTTGGTGGAAGATCCAATAAGCAGCTGGATGTGCAAAACTGTAACACACAACTCTTCTGAAACCACATGAATCTATCACTTGTTAGGAAGGGGGATATTGGCCTTATTGGGCTAAATCTTGATCTGATCATCATGTGGTTACCATAAAGGGATGAGATAGGATTGGGGTCTCACTTATGGGAGATAGGCACTGCAATGGAAGATTCTATCCCTCAGGGAGAAAATTGCATCTTGCTAAGTGAACACTTGACAGAGCACAGGAAGGGAATTCTTGTGTTTCTGAGTTTCATTATCTTCTCTCTGGACTTCTGAGTGCAAAAACATCGAGTTGTGCGCTCTTGGGTGGTGTGATTTCAAAGGTGATCAGCTCACGATTGCAAGTCCAGTGCCAGTGTGGAGGCACCCTGCAAACTCCAGGCATCAAGTCCTAGCTTCTAAGTCAGGCAATCTGATTGTCAACTTCTACACAATCCTCTGAGTTTATTTCTCTTTTGTTATTCCTAAGTCCTTAATCAATCTAAGTTGAAGATTCCAGCTCTATTTCCATTGTGCCACAAAATTAAGAGGAGGGTCCTTTGTTCACATTCCAGCCAGTGAGTTTACAGGGATGAGAGCATCCCTTGAGGCCAGCGCAGAGTTGGCAGTGGGAGCTGGTGAGCTGCCTCTTCAAGGAGGGTGGGTATCAGGGGATCAGTATCACCCTGTGAGGTCGTCATGCCTTCTCACATGGAAATTCCCTCTCTATTCACCCTTGGAAGTTGCAGGATTTTATTAAGGGAGAATCTGGTGTTCCTTACAAATGCATGGTTCCATTCCTCTGGTCATTAACTATCTTTATGTCAAAATCGATCGACATCTCTGGGTGAGGAGAAAAGACCCTAAAGGTTTCTCCCATCCCATTCACAAAACCACCAAGAAGCCCTTGTCTTGCCTGCTTCATGAGACAAACAATGTGCACTGGGAGGATGGACGATTGAGGTTTTCATTCATACCCAGTGTAGAGCTGTTTTGTGGCAGGAAGGAAGGTTACTCTCACACCATTAAAACAGAGAGAGTCAAACCTTCACGGCCAAGCTGTGCCTCACACGCCCCCAGCCGCTGCATAAAGATGAAGATGCAGCCACGAAAGATGGCAGGAAACCCCGGGAAGCACCGCTGAGCTACAGTCTGAAGGGAAGTGGCTTTGTTGCAAGGCAAGATCAATGGGATTGATCTGAAGATGAGGTATCAGGTTGCCAGTAGGCCCTTCTTAGGATGAGAAGAATCTGGCTGAGCCTTTGGGGCTTTCTGGTAACTCTGAGTCTAAATCCAGTTTCATCTTTCCAGAGCTTTTCATCCTCTTCCTCACCCCCTACATGAAAATACACAGTGGAATACATAGTTCATTTGAATCATATTGCTGTTAGTAACCCCTGAAAGCATCCACTCCCCAGTGCTCTATTTTATCAAGAAAAAATTTGTCTGAGACTGGAAACTGGTTTGGTGAGATCACACAGGTTGTTTGTGACAGAGCCAGGTGAGTGTCAATCATGACATATGTCCTCCTCACTTGCATATGAGCACAGGGGGCATACTGTGCCCTGGTGAAGCAAAGATGGAAATTAAATGTTCTTTGCTAGAGGCACAAACACTGCACTGGAGAAACTAGGTGTTTTAACCAGGCCTTACATGAGAAGACAGTCCCTGCTGCAGAACATAAAATCCCATGAAAGAAGGGGTTTTGTGCTTTTGATCCACTGTTGCATCCTCAGGACCTAACACAGGACCCGATACATAGTAGTTGATGCATAAATATTTTTTGAATGAATGATTAGAGGCTTGTACAGGATTGGCCAGGCATGGTGGTTCATGCCTGTAATCCCAGCACTTTGGGAGGCCGAGGCGGGTGGATCACCTGAGGTCAGGAGTTCAAGACCAGCCTGGCCAATATGGTGAAACCCCGACTCTACTAAAAATACCAAAATTAGCCAAGCATGATGGCGTGTGCCTGTAATCCCAGCTACTTGGGAGGCTGAAGCAGGAGAATTGCTTGAACCTGGGAGGCAGAGGTTGCAGTCAGCCGAGATCACAGCATTGCACTCCAGCCTGGGTGACAAGAGCGAAACTCAGTCTCAAAGAAAAAGGATGCTATATTCTCATCACATTCAAAGTGATTCATTTTGCCATCAAAGACACAGCGATTCAGAGCAAGTTCAAAAGAGTGTTGTTGTGAGATGGAGTTTGGAAGCTAAGAAGTTCTCAAAGAAACACAGAAAGAAGTAGATTTTAGGTAAAGGGAAATAGCTCCACCCCAGGTGTGGAGGCTTGAATGCATGCCAGGAACCTGGGAAGGAGATGGTCTCAGCCCTGTGTATAATCAGAGCTCACCCCTGTGTAGACTGACATGGTAGAGGAAGAGATCAGAGCTGTAGGAAGATACCAGGGACCCGATCATGAAGATTTTCCCAGCCTCACAAAGAAAATTTTATTTTTTTGGCAATGGGAAAACCAGAAGGAGACTTCTTGCTGTAGTTAACCACTTCTGACCTGCGGAGAAGGAGAGATACGAAAATACATCCTTGCTGGTGGCTATGACGTTCGCTGTCTCTGAGACTGTGAACGTTCCAGATGAGATCTTCAAATGAGTGAAGACTAAAATGTCTCAGCACACTCGTGGCAGATGTAGTCTGCTCTGGTGCCTCTGGTCCAATCTGGTCCCTTGGAATCCAGATAGTCCCATATTCCTGTAGTGTTTGCAGGAAGCTTAGCAAGCTCACTTCCATTAAACGCCAGATTTCAGGGAAGGGCTGGGGGAAAGGTGTGAGATGTGAGTTCCAATGATCTTTGCAGTAAGTAGGGAGAAGAGTGTGTTGCAGAAAAGAAAGGGAAATGAATATTCTTAAAAAGTTAAGTAGCTCTGTTTGGAGTAGCCTTATATGGGGAAGGTATCAGTATAGGAATTAAATGATCTTTGACTTAAATTTAGATGTTGTCATTTAATACCTAGATGATTAGGGTTTTTGCTTAACCACTCTGGATCCAAATTCCTCATCTAAAAATATGGATAGTAGAACCTATCATAGAGGGTCATTGTGAAAAAGGCATGAGATGCTTGTGGAAATGCTGACTACTGGATCTTCCTCTTCTTCTAGTCGCAGGGTTGACTCATTCTGCAGGGTATTCACAAAGGGAAAGCTAGCATTCTTGACTCTCAAAGGGACTTATTTTCAAGATGGGATGGACTTGACCATAGGATGAGGCAGTCAGTAGCTGAGAAGTGAGGAAGGACTAGATGCAGGTCAGTGGGTACTCAGGATAGAGTGTGCACACCTTCCCGCTGGTGCAGAAGAAGGATGGATTGGGGCTGGAAGACCTAGGGCCCTGGGAGGGTGCTAAGAATTTTGACATTGGGAGCTGCAAACAAAAAATGGAGGAAGGAATTTTTGAAGAAAGGGTATTTTAGTTTGACTACAGTGTAAAGTATGTTGGGGGTGAAGTGGGTTGAGAAAGAGAGGCAGAGTAGTAGGTTATAAAACTTTAGAGATATTAGGGATAATTTTGGAGACCCTAGGGTCTTGACACAAGAGATACAGCTTTCATGGAAGTCTAGAAAACTCCCAGCCAAGAAGAAAGGAACAGCACCTCTGCCCACTCTTCTTTTTTTTTCTTCCTCCAGCATTGGGACTTATCAACCTTCTTGGTACCTAGGGTTCAAGTCCTCACCAGGGATCCCCATGAGACTTCAGCAATGGGTCTTCCCTGGATGAAGGAGATGACTGTGGGGCAGGGAATGTGGAGAGCACATTCTCCCTCCACCACTTTACCTTTCATGACAATGGACAGATCTACCCCTGTTCCCTGCCAAGTTCCCTCCCTTCAGTTACACATGCACACTTCCCTGGGCTGGACCACCTGTACCCCAGTGTCAGCGTGTTGGGAATGGGCACCCTGCCATCTCCCTGTGTCCCCTGAAGGCAGTTTCTTTTGTGCCCCATTCTGAGGGTCTGGCCTGTGTTGTCAACCAGATCTTGCCTTGCAGAAGGCTGGGCCAGATTCCCAGTGAAAAACCAATGCTGACATTTAATTTAAAAGTCAAGATGCTACTTAGTAAAAGTTTGTAAAGTTATGTCTCAGCTGTTCTTGCAGATAGAACCTACTTCCAAAAAGAAATGGGGTTACGTGAGTTTGAAATGCCTTTCTTTCTTATATGAGATGGAGTTTCACTCTTGTTGCCCAGGCTGGAGTGCAATGTCGCGATCTCAGCTCACCGCAACCTCTGCCTCCCAGTTTCAAGCAATTCTCCTGCCTCAGCCTCCCGAGTAGCTGAGATTACAGGCATGCACTACCATGCCTGACTAATTTTTTATATTTTTAGTAGAGAGGGGTTTTCTTCGTTTTGGTCAGGCTGGTCTTGAATCCCTACCTCAGGTGATCCACCAGCCTTGGCCTCCCAAAGTGCTGGGATTACAGGTGTGAGCCGCCATGCACAGCCCCTAAAATGCCTTTCTGATGACATTTTAACAGTGGAAGACACATAGATATTGAGATGCTATTCTACCTGGGTCAAAGTGTGTTAAGATGGAAGTCCCAATGGTTCTATTGCAGATGGGGGTACAAGGATCAAATCAAGGGACAGAATCATTTATTCAACAAATATTGATTAAGTTCACTCAATGTGAATGCTGGGGGTTCAAAGATTAATAAGACACAGGAGTAAAGATTGCACATGAAAAAATTGTGTCGTTTCTCTGCTTAAGATCCTTTACAATCTTCTGCTTTATTTCAAATAACCTTCTAAATATAGTTGGTAAGACCCTATATGATCTTCCCCCTCCAACTTGTGGCTCCATATTTAACACACACTTCTTAACTACTCAGTTCCTATAAAAAATTCAAACATGACAAGCTCTTTCTAGCCTCAGCGCCTTCTCACAGGCTGCTCTTTCTTATTGAAACCCCCTTCCTTCATGCAACTGGCTGCTGCTTATCCCTCAGAGTCTAGTTAAAAATGTTACCTCCCTCAAAGGCCTTCCAGAACTATTCTTGCTTCTATCCATCACCACTGCTCTTCATTGGAGCACCTAGTTTGTTCCTTCTGTAGCACAGATCATTCTTTAAAATCATCTGTTTATTTATTGACTTGTACAACACCTTCCCTTCTCCTGGGTTTGAAGCCCTCTCAGAACAGGCACCATGCAAGTTTTTTCTATTGATGTGTGTGGACCCTACACCTCATACATTCTATGCACAAAGAAGATGTTGAGCACATATTTATTGAATGAATTCATACATACACGAACACATTTGTGAATGGAGGCTCAGAACATCCTCCCACTCCCCGTGTGACTCCTGGGGAGCCCAGCATTCCAGTATTAAAACCATTCCTTACAACACATTATAATATACTAACAGTTTCAGCTGGGCAGAGCCCATAGCACTCTGGCCCTGACCAGGGAGGGACTATTTCAGAAATTAGACAAGTCTGTTCATAAAAGCTTCAATTTGATCTGCTTTTGGAGGATGAGGAGGATTTCCCAGACACAGTAAAACAGGGCATTTCAGGCAGTGGAAGTAAACAACACGCCAGATTAGATAACACAGAAACTGTATTTTAGTATAAGTATGTCCCATGCAATATTTGGGTCACACTTATACTAAGGTGTGTTTGTTTGTCTCAAATTCCATATTTAACTGAGCACTGTATTTAATTGGTAACATTACATGTATATCAGTGTGAACCAGCAAGAGCACAGCATGCCTGGGCTTTGGGAAAGATCGGGAGTATATGGAATTCACAGTGCCTTGGAGAGCATAGGAAGTTAAGTTCCGAGGTTGGAGGACATTATCATGTACCTAAGCACTGGGCCACGGAGCATGGCTTTCCTTCTGTGAGCAATGGTTTCTAAACAGGAGAGTAACCAGATCAAATTTTCTCAAACATCTGGGCACAAACACCACCTTCTTCCACCATAGAGAGAAACCCCCCTCTAGATTGGCACCAGTGATATAAACTCCATGGTAGGCAAGGGAACATGCCTTGTCTTTGGTCTGACTGTATTATTTGTGGAAATAGGTTTGTGTTTAAATTCTGTGTGATCTGAGTAAGTGGCTTCCCCTCCCTGGGTGTTGGCCATCCCACCTCTAAAATGAAAGGGTTGCCCAGATGTCTTTAAGATTCTTTTGCGTTTAAACAGCTTTAGGGTCTTGCCTGGAGATCCTATAAAACATTCTAGGGAACTGTCAAGAGGCAAAGACACCAGTGCCCACTCTGGATGATTTTTGCTCATGTGGCATTTACCCCTCCTTCCTTAGACGATGTCTTAGGATGGGTTGTTTAAAAGAAGAGCCTAAGGCAGGGATGGTTCTTTTCAAGTGACGTATTAAAAGAGTGTTTTCTTTTTTCTTTTTTTTTTTTTTTTGGAAGGAGTTTCACTCTTGTCACCCAGGCTGGAGTGCAATGGTACGATCTCGGCTCATGGCAACCTCTCTCTCTTGAGTGCAAGCCATTCTCCTGCCTCAGCCTCCCAAGTAGCTGGGATTACAGGCATGTGCCACCATGCCCAGCTAATTTTGTATTTTTAGTAGAGATGGGGTTTCTCCATGTTGGTCAGGCTGGCCTCAAACTCCAGACCTCAGGTGATCTACCCACCTCTGCCTTCTAAAGTGCTGAAATTACAGGCATGAGCCACCATGCCTGGCCTTTTTTTTCCCCCTTAAAAAAAGAAAAAGAGACTAAAGGGTGTAGAATAGAGCAAAAGAAAATAAACTAAAGCAGCATGGTCTCTCAGCTGGAGATTTGTATTAATCTGATCTCACAGGGAGCTCTAGACTAGGAAGGATGCCACAGAGTTGCTCCAGCATGAAACAGGAGCCTGAGGTTTTGTGCCCTCATATCAGTCACTCATAGGCTGCCTGCTTCCCTGGGAGCATACCACCTGGCTGAGCCTCATCTGTAGAATGGACCAGTGCAGGTCCATCTGGACCAGCACAGGTTCCAGGGTAGAGAGGTTCAGAGAATGACTTGCTGTCCTGGGGGAAGGTGGGATTGGCAAGGCTCAGTGTTTTCAGAGCTCATGATGGGCTCCATTGAAGTTGGAGGGATCAATAGAGAAGGCATGAAATTGGGGTCCCCTCTGTAGGAGGAGAGAGGGGAACTAGAGCATGAACGCTAGCTCCAGGCATAGTGAGCCCTGACCTTGAAAAAATAACCCACTCAGTGGCAATAATGGCGCACACTCTGCATAGTTACTATGAAGATTAAAGGGAGAATGTATGTAAGGTGCTGAATGTGCATTCTCCCGATCTTCTTTCATTCTTTTTTTTGAGACAGAGTTGCTCCATCGCCAGGCTGGAGTGCAGTGACATGATCTCGGCTGACTGCAATCTCTGTCTCCCAGCTTCAAGCGATTCCCCTGCCTCAACCTCATGTAGCTGGAATTACAGGCATGCGCCACCACACCTGGCTAATTTTTTGTATTTTTAGTAGAGATGGAGTTTCACCATGTTGGCCAGGATGGTCTCAATCTCCTGACCTCGTGATCCACCCACCTCAGCCTCCCAAAGTGCTGGGATTATAGCCATGAGCCACCACACCCAGCCTCTTCTTTCTAGCATCAGTCACGCACACCTTAGTAAGAAGTTTAGAGCACACTGTCCTACTATCTTAAGTCTCCATGTGTTTCTGTTAGAGAAATGAAGGCATATTTCTTTATTAAATGAAGCGGAGATATCTGCAATCAGCACGAGGTATTTAGAAGAGGGATTCAAGGTCTTCCCAGGGCTTACAAAATTTACCCCAAAAGCAATTGCCATTGCTCTAACTCTTGTGATCTCTATACTTCTTCACACAGTGTTATAGAAGGCTTAAGGGAGCAGGGCAGACCTGCGTGGAACTTGTTCTCAGCCTATTGCCTTAGGAAAACCACACGCAGATGGGCTTGTGCTGATCTGAGGAAACAGAAGGAAAATAATTCATGGTTTCAAAACTTGACATTTTTTAGCTTCCCACCAGATATGTCATGTGTACTATATTTGCTGCACTTCTTGGCCTGACTTTCCCAGCTCAAGATTCAGGAATTATACTTGCCATTTCCTCCCAACATGGGTGAGAGAAGCAGACAGGGAGGGCTGTGGGCTGGAGAAAGAGGAGAAAGAGGGTGGGCTTTGGGGCCGTCCAGACCAAGGTCAAATGCTGGCTCCAGAGTCGAGTCGCTGCATGATTGTGCTCAGGGCTCCATTCTCTGAGCCTGACTCCCCCATCTGTGAGATGGGAATACTTCCTGGTTCCCAGACATGGTACAAGGATTAAAGGGCATCAAATCCACACAGGGCTCATATCTGGCTTAGTTAGGACGAGGGCCTGGGTAGGATTGGGTACCAGGTTTGGGTCCCAGGGCACAAAATCTGCTGTCTGTGGGAGAGAATGGCTGGATCCAGACCAGCATCTACATACAGAGGGCATAAGTGCCAGGGGATTTGAGACAGTGTCCTTACAGCTTCAGGTACACCATGGCATTACTGCCCCATCACTGTTCCTAGACCAGACCACATTCCAGGGCTTTGGGGTGCAGAAAACATCTAGCTCTCCAGCAGGGAGGTGGGATTCGTGAGGCTTAGTGTTGTCAGAGCTCACGACAGGCTCCGTCCAAGCTGGAAAGATCAACAGAGAAGGCATGAGATTGGGGCCCCCGTTGTAGAAGGAGGGAGAGGGCAAGGGCTCGGAGGCTCGCTCCAGGCACCATGAGCTCTGGCCTTAAAGGCATAACTCACTCAGCGGTTCCTGGAAGTTGAACTCTGTCCGCTCTACACTCCGATTTCTGTGATCGTCTGTATTTCGCTCCAACAGCTCGGGGTGACTGGGCTGCTGCTGTGCCTCTGAGCCCTGTCCTGCCTCCTCAGCCCTTTCCTTGTTCGTGTTTTGTAACTTTCTCCTATTCCCTCAAGAACAGGCCCACCTCAGATGCACACTGGATTCCCTGGCTCTCTTTCCAGAGCCTTCCCAGGTGAAAAGGAAGCCGCACCCCATCTCCCTCTCCACGGCCTTTTGCTACCACCACCATCTTTACTGCATCCCCGAGGGAATAACCTTCATGGGAAGAATCCCCTTTCCCCAGCCCTCCCCAGGACCCCACCTCCTCCTCCAGTCCTCCCATGTCACATGCTGCCTGTGTCTACCTCTGGGGATGGTGCCAGCGACCCAGAACTGTCAGCTCCTTCTTTCATGCTCACTTAAAGGCCATTACAGGCATCTTGTGCAGAGAGTTTCCATTTAGGGAAAGCATCTGAGCAGTTTGTGGTCTGGGCACTCCTGCCTTTTATTGCCCCAGAGAAAAGGGCTGTAGATCTCCCCAGCCTTGAACTCTGAGTGTGCATTGGGCTGAGCCCCAGAAGCAGCTTCAGGCTCTGCCCAGGACTGCCAGAGCTGGTCTCCAACCCTCTCTCCTATTCTGGACTTTGGGTCACCCAATATCTCTGTGTCCACCAGGCCCCAGAATAGCCTAGGTCTGCATAAACAGCCTCCATCTCTTGCTCCATGTGCCTCTGTGGGCTGTTTCTTATGAGCCCTTCAGCTCCTTGAAAACTGGAACAAAAATATTCTTCCACCCAGGAAGTGCCCCTCAAAACCATGTGCTGCAACCCACCACCCCCATCTGTCTGGCTGTCTTTCCTGAGCCCACGTGGCTCTGCTTGGGTCTCCAGCTTTCTGTGACTACTTGCTTAGGGTGTGTGTATAGAAGGGCCCTATTATATCATAATACTGGAAATGGCCCCATATTTCTCTTCTGTGGGCTTTAGTTCCCCTCACCCACCATCACCACATCACTGCCTTCCATGGCGGAGTGAACCCCTTCCTGAGACTGCTCTACCCTTTCCCTTGCCCCTCTCCCCCACCCCTCCCCCCTTTCTTCCATATCCACTCTTCCTCGCTTGGGGCTGACTGGTGTGGAGCCTGGGAACTGATCTGGGATCTCCTTCTGCTCTCCCAACCATGCCTTTCCCCATGCTGTTCTCTCTCTGCTGCGATGCTGTCTCTACCCTCCTTTCCTTGCCCAATTCCTGCTCCTTTTTCAGCCACTGATCTCAGGTATTTATTACCTTTTGCAGGGAGCCAATCAGACTCTACTTCACCTCTATCCATCTGGGCTTGAGGCCCTCGTCCATGTCCCTATAATACTCTGTGGTTACCTCTATGTGGTAGGATGGCCAGAGCGTGGATGACTCTGGCTACACTTAAGCAAAGTCTATCAACATCTCCAAGCCTCGGTTTCTTCATTTGAGAAATGGAGATGACAGTAGAGCCTGCCTCATAGGTTGGGGTGAGGCCTTGGCTGTGTGAGGCGCATAAATGATGGATGAGCTTGGCATGCTGCCAAGCTCCTAGTGAGCAGGGCTATCTCTACCTGGTATTTTTCATGTCTATGCAAGGGAGTTTGTGTGCAGTTTGTCTCTCTTTCTGAGAAGGGGCTAGTGATGCTCATCTCAATCACCCTACCGCCCAGTTCAGGGCTTAGCAGAGACCAAAATGAAGAGAATGAAGGACAGAGTAAGGAGAGACATAACATCTCCAGCCATCACTACAAATTAGAGCTCATGATTCCTTGGAAGTAGTGAGACAAACAGGTTTATCTTTTATGATTATGTGGCAGTGTTTTGAATAGCAGCTTAAAGGCTCTTCCTTCTTACTCTGATTCTTAAGCAGGTGGATTGATTTATCTTGTGGATGTGAGTATGTGAATGTGTGTGTATGTGTTGGGGTGTTCCCTGGCCTCATAGCACTATCAGAAAACCCCTGTCTTTCCAGCATGCAACAGATATAGACAGATCCCGAAGGGGTTTAGCCTGGGTCAGCTGCCATGGCGACCTGAGCATCTGCCACGATTCTCATCCAAGTGACTGTGGCTTGAGAGTCTGTGCCAGGGCTGCTGCTGGGGCCCCAGGGTGCCTCAGACCTGGAGATTGATGATGGGTTTTTGTTATATTTTGGAATAATTAAAGAGCAAGTTCCATTTGTAAGGACTTGCTCTGAGCTATCACAATGTGTTAGTGGTCCAATAAACTGCACCTATGTGATTTTAAAAGAAGAATGAGAAACCTGCAGCTGAGAAGACAGAGTTTAGTGCTATAAAATAATCACGTTCCACACATGGCAGCTGTATCATGAGAAATGCCATTCACTGAAGAACCACTGCATTTCAGGGCCATTTGCATACACATACCATTTTGGTTCGTCAGCACCATCAGTCTGGAAAGATCTGGAATGGAGGGTGAGCAGACAGGGGCTTGATATTCTTCTTGGGATCAGACATTTTTCTCAGCCATAGAATCATTCAGACCAGAGCTCTCAGCAGACAGTGAAAGGGTGACCCCATGGCCAGAGAAGTCCTCTCTTCCTCGCTCTCTCACTCTCTGAGCCTCAAGCTTTTATTATTTTTGCTTGCTTTTCCATAAAATGGAGTTCAGTGTATCAGACTTGCCCACATTATGGAGTTGTGACGGTGGTCAGAACTGGCAGTGCATACACTGCAAAAAAGTAATTTTGTTGAGATAAAGAGCTGATACGGTTTGGCTCTGTGTCCCCACCCAAATCTCATGTCAAATTGTAATCCCTATGTGTTGGGGGAGAGACCTGGTGATTGGATCATGGGGGTGGTTTGTTACATGGTTTGGCACCATCCACCTAGTGCTGGTTCATGATAGAATTCTCAAGAGATCTGATTGTTTAAAAGCAAGCAGCAGGTCCCACTTCACTCTTTCTCTCCTACCACCATGTGAGAAAGGGTGCTTGCTATCCCTTAACTTTCCCCATGATTGTAAGTTTCCTGAGGTCCCCTAGTCACACTTCCTGTTAAGCCTGCAGAACTGTGAGTCAATTAAACCTCTTTTCTTCAAAAGTTACCCAGTCTCAGGTAGTTCTTTATAGCAGTGTGAGAACAGACCTATATAAGAGGTATCAATTTATATTAGGAGATGTGACTTCTCCCCTCTTTTAATTTGTGGGGTTTGCCTCTGTATGATCCAATGCATTTCCTCCCTTGGTGAACTTGGCAATAGGTAGTTTCCTGTAAACCTACCTTGTAAAAGGATGATTTTTAAGAGCAGGAGTAAATCAGAGCCAAAGGCCTGCAGGGTGATTGCTGGGGCTTCTGAGAACCAAACTAGAATGTCTCCTTTTGCTGCACCCAAAATATGGAAATGCAGGCAGGAACTATAAGTCACTCAGGACTCAGATGTACTGCTTGTTTACAGAGAAAGGACACTAAATAATGCCGAGCAAACTATCTTTGGAATGTAATTACAGGTAATCCAAAAGAACAAAACTAGCCCAACATCAAGGGAATGAATAATCCCTGATGCCATGACAGAGAGACAAATGTTAGCCATTGTTTACAGAACTTGCATGGAAAATCATCACAGTAGATAAAAGTCATATAGTGAGGATATCTGAATTTGCTCAAATGTATAGTCTTTGGTTTCAGTCACTGATAGGTAGATAGATAAGGATCTAATGAACTTTTTTCTTAGCTGTCGATTTTTCTTTTGATTAAAGAAATGTTCACATATTTTTCAAAAAACATAGGAAGGGACTTGTATTCAGAATTGAATGGTTCGTAACAAAATTCCAGTGGGACGATTCCTTGAAGCACCTTGAAGCCTCTGGGTATGTGTGTGTGTGCCTACACACTGTGTGCATTTCTTGTAATATAAAGAATTTGGTCCACATTCATGCGTAATGCCTATCCCAGCTTCAACAGCCTAGGGTCTACTCATGACAGAGGTGCTTAGCTGGAAAATTTTCAGTGTCTGGACCAGTGTCATGATGTGGCTAATGGAGCAGCCATCATACATTTTAATTGTAGCAAGAAAGCAACTTTTTGATCGAATGGGTGAGTGCAAACATTTGGCAACTTCCTGCATGAGTGCAAATGAAAAGCGATTATATTAGAGCTGTTATTTTTTCCTCAAGAATGACTTCCTTTCTGTGGCAATAGGAAGCTTTCAGGAAATTATTCTTTCTGGCACTGCTGGTGTTTAAGCACCAGTATGAACCTGCATTCAATAATTTAAAGTAACTTTGTTTTCCAAGTTAATTAAGTGAATGATTCTTGATGTTTGACAATGAAATATAACATGAGAACAGCATGAGGCAGTTTCTCCCTTTCATAACAAAAAAGAGTCTTGTCTACTCCATTTCATATTAGGGCCACCATCATTATCCAGAATGAAAGGTGAGTGGGGAGAGGCTTGATGAGTCAGATTCTTTCCAGAGACGTAAAATAATGCAGACCAGTATTTCTCAAATGTTTGTGTGTATGTAAAGAATCTGGGGCTTTTTGTACAATGCAGAGTATAATCTAGTAGGTCTGGTATTGGATCTGAGATCTCTCAGGAATAACCTATGATGCTAGTCCATACACCCCACTTTAAGATCTTTATCTTTGTCTCTGTATCTATATCTGTGCAGCTGGGGCTGGGGTAAGATATTCTCAGTATCTGCCTGGACTCTGTGCCCTGTGCTTTAATTAAGGTGGAGGTTCTCAGAGTGAATAGGTCTGTCCACCACAGCTGTGGCTGAAATCAGAGGCAGGTCAGGAGGATGTGACCCAAGTACCAAAGGCATCTGCTGCACTAGAGCATAGAGGAGCATAAGAAGATTATATCTGGCACCTACAGTGGCCAGACACAGATGTTAACTGCTGGATATACCAGAAACCCACAGCTCCGTTTCAGAGCTAGCCCTGAAACAGACCCAGCATCTGAAGTTAGACCCAGGAACAGATGTTCAGAAGCATACACCATGAGAACTAGGTACAGATGTTTCAAAATCTTTCTCAGATCAGCGCCTGGATATTGATTTGGTGGCTGCACCCTTGCTGTCACGGAGCTTCTCAGATGTGCACTACCTTCTACATGTGAGGCCAACCAGATTAGCCTGGGGGCCTCACATGGAGCTTGTGCATGAGTGAGGTGGGCTCCATATACTCACACGTCCTCATGGAATTGGGCTGCAATAACCCTCACGTCTATACACTGAGCTTATTGGCCAGGCTTTCAAGAATGATCCCTGCTTCATGGCTGCCTTGCTGTTCTCTTGGGCTTTTAAAAGAGCACTCTAAATACATTTTTTTAATTACTCACTTATGAACAGCTGTTGGCTAAAGGTGTCCCTTTCGGGATCACAGAGAGATAACAACAAAAGAAGGAAGTGGGGTTGTGGAATATTCTTTGACATTCCAAATATAAAACATATTAGAGAACATCCAAATCAGGAAGAGGAGGATTCTCCTGACACAAGGCTGCAGGGCTCACAAGCACTGACAATTCACTCAACAGTTTCAGGACCCATAAAGACAGAGCCACAGATTCCCCTGGTAAGGCCATTTCATTTATAGTTGTGCAACCGTAGGGGCTTGGATAATAAAACATCTCTAATGAGCCTAATAGAAGACAATGGCAGCTGTTATTTACCTAGAGGCCAGCTAAGGTAAAAAACGTGTGTGGGCTGGGGATCATTTATGCAACATTTAACAGGGGTCGGGGATGGGAGGGAGCCAGAGGTTGAACCTCAGTGAGGCCTTTCATGTGGGAATATCATTTTCCATTCATACATAGGATAGCTGCATTGTCCAATCTGGGGTAACGCACATCGTGTAGGAGGAGAGGAAACCTGCACTTATGGAAGGAACACTTACCACATGCCTAGAGCTAATTCCTTCACTTCCACTTATTGTTTTCTCTAATGTGATACAACAAGCTCAAAAACAGCCACTTTTAGAGTCTCCATGTCATATAAGAAAATGAACGCTTAGTGACTTGAAGAATTATTCTTTCAAAGCCAAAAGCGTGGAACATTCCAATCTAGATCTGGCCGGAAACAAGACAAAGAACTTCCTACTTAAGACAATTTTTAAAAATAGTTAATATTATACCATTAAGTTTGTGGATGAAAGATGAAAGCCCTTACTTATAAAACTTGTGCCATTATATTTACTCTAAATGGGAATTAATTTTGGCTTTATGCTTCCTGGAAAGTGTCTTAGATTGGGGCTGCACAACAGATACTATAGACTAGGGGGCTTAAACGATAGAAATTTATTTTCTCATGGTTCTGGGAACTGCAAAGTCCAAGATCAAGGCATGAGAGTGTTTGGTTTCTGGCAAAGGGCTCTCTTCCTGGCTTGGAGATTCTGCCTTCACACTGTATTTGTGCTAATACAGCGCAAGGTGTAAGTACAGAGAAGGAGAGAGCTCTGATGTGTCTTCCTCTTGTTATAAGGACATGAGGCCCTATTCTTATGACCTCACTTAATCTTAATCACCTCCTAAAAGTCCTGTCTTGAAAGATAGTCACATTGGGAGTTGGGGCTTGAACATAAGAATTTTGAGGGAACACAATTCAGTTCATAGCAGAAGTCAAGGAGAGAGATGAGAAGTGAAAATATTTTGCCTAACTGATGAGGTTCATAAACTCTGGAAGGTGTTTGACATTTGTCTGGTACTGTCATCTTCAGATTTATGCATCTATCTCTTCAATAAAACATGTAGGCAAAATGATAGGGTCCCCTTGCTTGTATCCTCTTATTACAGCCCTTTGTTTAAGGGCTTAAACTCTTCATTGAAAGCCTGGCTGCAGTTCTGCTTCTTTCAAGATCCTTCCTGAACTGCTGCAGTCCTTGGAATGTCCCCTGTTGTCTACTCCCCAGTCCATACTCATGCAGCTATCACTGCTCTCTTTGTCTCTTGAGTTTTCTCTCTTTCCTCCTGCTGTTTTCCTTCCTATGTGGCTGGGGATTTTCTGATGGCAAGGAATATATCCTTCTTATGTCTCCATTACAGGGTTCAGTGAAGAAGGATGGCTCACTCACTGTTGGCAAGTTCTGCTTTCTTTCCTCCCTTGGAGAAATTGGTATCAGCAAGCAAGTGTAACTTTTGTGTGCATAAAGTGTGAACTAAGTTCTTGATGGAATTTTAATCTTCCAAAGAATCCTACAAGGGAAGCTTGATGAATAAACAGGCCAAGAAAGGAAAAATTCCATTCTCCAAATCACACAGCCAGTAGAATGTGGATCCAGGAGATAAACAGGGAAATCTGGCCAGGCATGGTGGCTCACACCTGTAATCCCAGCTACTTGGTAGGCTGAGACAGGAGAATTGCTTGAACCCAGGAGGCAGAAGTTGCAATGAGCCAAGATCATGCCATTGCACTCCAGCCTGGGCAATAAGGGCAAAACTCTGTCTCAAAAAAAAAAAAAAAAAAAAAAGAGGGAAATCTATCCCCTGGTCTCTTCATCCTACTTGGAGTGCGGCAAGCCCACCCTGAATCTGGGCACTTATGTTTGCTTTTTCTTCTGCCTTGAATCTATTCCACCTGTCCTTTGCTATACTCACCAACTCACTCGTGAGGTCTCTGCTCAATGCAATTCCTTTTTAGGGCTCATTCCTGACCACTTGATCTGCAATAACATTTCCTAGCCACCCACTGTCTCACCACTCAGTATATATTAATATATTTTTTATAAAAACTTTAAGTGATCTATAATTTTATTTCAGTTATTTGGTTGTTTTCCTGTTTATTATCTGGACCTTCTCTAGGATTTAAGTTCCATGAAGTCAAGGATTGTACTTCCTTATTCACTGCAATATCCCTTATGTTTTAATATATTATTATGTCCTCATAAAACAATACTGAGAGAAAAAAAGATTTGGGGATAATGTTAAGTGTACTTTAGATAGCAGTGTATCTGAAAATGTGATCTCTTTATATCATTATCACCTGGGATCACCAGCATAACTCACTATTAGAAAAGCAAATTCTCATCTCAATAGATGCAGAAAATGCATTTAGTAAAATCCAACATCCCTTCATGATAAAAACCCTCAGCAGACTAGGCATTGAAGGGGAATGCCTCAAAATGACAAGAGCCATCTATGACAAACTCAAGCCAACATCATACTGAATGGGCAAAAGTTGGAACCATTCCCCTTGAGAGCTGGAACAAGACAAAGATGCCCACTCTCACCACTCCTATTCAACACAGTACTGGAAGTCCTAGCCAGAGCAATCAGGCAAGAGAAAGAAATAAAAGGCATCCAAGTAGGAGAAGAAGATA
Organism: Cacajao melanocephalus; assembly: GCA_963573385.1. Lineage (NCBI taxonomy): Eukaryota > Metazoa > Chordata > Mammalia > Primates > Pitheciidae > Cacajao > Cacajao melanocephalus. Next base: position 1,535 of record CAUYLG010023468.1, on the reverse strand, counting down.
TCAACTATTTTTCTTTGCTGTTGATATGATTCTATACTTAGAAAACACTAAAGACTCTGCCAAAAGGCTACTAGAACTCATAATTTTACCAAGGCTTAATGATACAAAATTAATGTACAAAAAGCAGTACCATTTCTATATACCAATGACATCCAGGCTGAGAGTCAAGTCAAGAACACCACCCCCATTTACAACAGCACAAAGAAAATGAAACACTTAGGAATACAGCTAACCAAGGAGATGAAAGAGCTCTACAAGGAGAATTAGAAAACACTGCTGAAAGAAATTGGAGATGACACAAATAAATGGAAAAAATATTCCATGCTTATGGATTGGAGGACTCAATATTATTAAAATGGCCACCTAAATCAATTTACAGGTTAAACACTATTTCCATCAAACTACCAACATCACTCTTCACAGATTTAGAAAAAACTATTCTAAAATTTGTGTGAAATCAAAAAAGAGCCCAAACAGCCAAAATAATCCTAAGCAAAGAGAACAAAGCCAGAGACATCACATGCCCTGACTTCAGACTACACTATAAGGCTATAGTAACCCAAACAGCATGGTAATGGTAGAAAAACACACACATAGACCAATGGAACAGAATAGAAAACTCAGAAATAAAGCCACACACCTACAACCATCTGATTTTAGACAAGGCCAACAAAAACAAGCAATGGATAAATGACTCCCTATTTAATGAATGGTGCTGGGATAGCTGAATAGCCTTATGCAGAAGAATGAAACTAGACCATTACCTTTCACCATATACAAAAAAAATTAACTCACAATTGAGTAATGATTTAAACATAAGACCTCAAACTATACAAATTCTAAAAGAAAACCTAGGAAATACTCTTCTTGATATTGGCTTTGGCAAATAATTTTTGGCAGTCCCCAAAAGCAATTGCAGCAAAACAACAATTGACAAGTGGGACCTAATTAAACTAAAGAGCTTCTGCATAAAAAAAGAAACTATCAAGAGTAAACAGACAACCTATAGAATGGGAGAAAATATTTGCAAACTATGCACTCAACAAAGGCCTAATATACAGAATGTATAAGGAACTTAAACAAATTGCAAGCAAAAACAACTTCATTATAAAATGTGAAAATGACATGAACAGACACTTCTCAAAAGAAGATATACAAATGGACAAAACCATATGGAAAAATGCTTATCATCACTAATCATGAGAGAAATGCAAATCCAAACCACAATGAGATACCATCTCACACCTGTTAGAATGGCTACTATTAAAATGTCAAAAACAATAGATGCTGGTGATTCTGCATAGAAAATGGAACACATACACTGTTTGTGGGAATGTAAATTAGTTCAGCTGCTGTGGAAAGCAGTCTGGAAATTTCTTAAAGAACTCAGAACTGGATTCGATCCAAGATGGCCGATTAGGAACAGCTCAGGATTGCAGCTCCCAGTGAAAGCGCAGAGGGTGAGTGGACGCCGCATTTCCAGACAGATTTTTATTGCCCACAGACTAGGAGATTCCCAGGCGGAGGAGCCCTAA
>CAUYLG010023467.1:0-78016 GCA_963573385.1 Cacajao melanocephalus | reverse complement strand
AAACTGGCTAGCTGTGTGCAGAAAGCAGAAACTGGACCCCTTCCTGACACCTTACACTAAAATTTACTCCAGATGAATTAAAGACTTAAAGATAAGATCTAACACCATAAAAACTCTAGAAGAAAACCTAGGCAAAACCATTTAGGACATTGACATAGGCAAGGACCTCATGACTACAACACCAAAAGCATTGGCAACAAAAGACAAAATAGACAAATGGGATCTAATTAAACTCCAGAGCTTCTGTGGAGCAAAAGAAACAGTCATTAGAGTGAACCAGTAACCAAAAGAACGGGAAAAAATTTTTGCAATCTACCCACATGACAAAGAGCTAATATCCAGAATATACAAAGAACTAAAACAGATTTACAAGAAAAAAAAAAAAAAAAGCCCATTAAAAAGTGGGCGAATGATAAAAAAATACACTTTAAAAAATAAGACATTTATGAGGCCAAAAAACATATGAAAAACTGCTCACCATCACCAGTCATTAGACAAATGCAAATCAAAACCACATTGAGATACCACCTCACGCCAGTTAGAATGGCAATCATTAAAAAATCAGGAGACAACAGATGCTGGAGAGGATGTGGAGAAATAGGAACTCTTTTATACTGTTGGTGGGAGTGTAAATTAGTTCAACCACTGTGGAACACAGTGTGGCGATTCCTCAAGGACCCAGAAATAGAAATTCCATTTGACCCAGCAATCTCATTACTGGGTATATATCTAAAGCACTATAAATTGTTCTATTATAAAGACACATGCACAGGTATGTTCACTTCAACACTGTTTACAATAGCAAAGACCTGGAACCCACCCAAATGCCCATCAATGATAGACTGGACAAGGAAAATGTGGCACATATACACCATGGAATACTATGCAGCCATAAAAAACGATGAGTTCATGTCCTTTGTATGTATATGGATAATCTGGAAACCATCATTCTCAGCAAACTGACACAACAGAAAATCAGATACCGCACGTTCTCACTCATAGGCAGGTGTTGAACAATGAGAACGCATGGACACAGGGAGGGGAGCATCACACACTGGGGTCTCTTGGGGGAAATAGGGGAGGGACAGCGGGGGATACGGAGGTTAGGTAGGGATAACATGGGGAGAAATGCCAGATATAGGTGACGAGGGGATGGAGGCAGCAAACCACATTGCCATGTAGGTACCTATGCAACAATCCTGCATGTTCTGCACATGTATCCCAGAACCTAAAGTGCAATTAAAAAAAAAAAAAAATATATATATATACACATACACACACACACACACACACACATACACACATATATTTAATACATAACTTTCTAATCTCCAGTTGGAGGACTAAAAACTATATTGATTAAGAGTAATGCTTTTGAGTTGGTCAGATATAATTTGAAGGCCAGATTTACTATATGGTGTACACACTTGGGTAATTTATAACCTCTCTAAGCTTCAATTTCTTCATCTTGAAAATGAAAACGGGACTATCTGCTTTTCAATTGCTGCTGGATTGAGGGAGATAATCTGAACAATGTCTTGTTTTTCTTAGTATGCTCTCACAGTATACCTCTCAAAGTCAGCAAATCATAAATGTTTATAAAATTAACTGGTTTCCTGCAACCAGAAATTCACCATATGAAGAATAAATTCAAAGCAACTTTCCGTTTTCTAATTGGAAAATTTGTCTGCTACTTCTCATAAAAGTTGAAGTGTAAAGTATAATATCAGAAAATATTCTAATTAGATATAAAGTCATTCTCCAATTGAAAAGGGAAATGTTATTTTTTAAATTATAAAAACATTTACAAATCCTTAAAAGAATACTACTTGACATATAAAAATAAGTAACTGATTATGAGAGATGTTAGGATGTAAGAGTTAAGAAACCAGGCAAGTAAACACTAAGCAGTGTTTTTAAAAAGGTGGTATGTGTCCCAGCATGGAAAGATGTTCAAGATACATCTAAGTGGAAAAAAAGCTATAGAATTGTATGTACAGTATAATTCCATTTGTATTTGTGTGCTTTTAAAGGTATACAAATGAAATTTGTGCACAGAAAAAGTTTTTAATTTTTAGTCAAGAATCTTAATCACATTCTGTAGTAATATAATCAGGAAAGCCAAATCATTATTAAATTGAAATATTTTTGTAAAAAGTATGTTAAAACTAATAGAAAAAAAATGGTAGATTTAAATCCCTAAGTGGCACTAAGCCATTATTCAAGGGATTTGATAAATATCGTCATAAAAATAAACTCTTTCTTAAATGTTTTATCAGTGAAGTGGAAGTTCACTGATTAGACAAAGTATTTGCTTACATATATAAATGACACTTTAAAATATTTTCAAAATGCTTAATGTACATATTGACATATACACTGAAAATTTAACTGGAGAAACCACTGATTTTTATTACCATTAGAAAAACATTTCTATTACATTTTATTTTAAATGTGTCCAACCATATGAAGAACTAATATAGTTTTGAGCTTTTTTTAAGTGACTAAAGTGACTCTGGTATACTGATACCATACCCTGGTGGCTGTTTCCCAATTCTCTTAAAAGTAGCACAGAATATTAAGTGCTTGCATTTGAAACCATGACTACAGGAAAGGCACCCCTCTCTTAAGAGAATTTCTCCCAAAGTGGCCTTTTACATAAATAAAGTTTTAATACATAACATCCTTATTTAGATCAGAAAACAAAGTTTTCTCTTATGTTCAAAAGGTCACAATGGTATCTACCATCATATTAAATTTTATAAAATAAATATGCAATCACCATTTTATCTAGAAGGGTCTTTACCGGCTATGTTACTATTAAATAACATTTTCATATGAACGAACAATAGATCAGAAGATAGATGTAGACACTACTCCTGGCTCTGTCACTTACTAGCTGAAAACTGTGGGCAAGTCAATGTTTCTGACCCTACGTTTTCAAATCTATAAAACAAGATGGCCTCACTAGATTGCCTCTAAGGGTCCTTTTCCACATGTGACAGTCTTATTTAATGACAGTGAAAAATATCAAGAAACATTGTCTTATTTGGTAATTCTTTTTAAAAAAAAAGATGAATAAAAAATTATTGCCCCCTGGCAGGAAATGTGTTAGAGCAGAAATACAATAAATTTATAGTGAGAAAATGTGAATTACAGTACTGACTCAACAAACAAATTATTGACCTGTGACCATGAATAAGTCATTCATACTGAGAGTCCACGTTTTCATCTGTGGAATGGGAATACTGATACTATTTACCTTACCAACCTGGAAAGAACTACATAGTTACAGTTTTTAAGTATAAATTCTTTTAAATTTAGAGCTACATCTCCATAATTTTTTGACATTCAAAAAGCTAAAAATATGTAATATATTCTACTATTATTATTATTATTTTTATAGAGATGGGGTTTCACCATGTTGGCCAGGCTGATCTCAAACTCCTGACCTCAGGTGATCCACCCACCTCGGCCTCCCAAAGTGCTGGGATTACAGGCATGAACCATCGTGCCCAGCCCAATTATTTTTTTTGAGACAAAGTCTTGTTCTGTCGCCCAGGCTGAGGGAAGTGTCGTGATCTTGGCTCACGGCAATCTCTGCCTCCTGGATCTGAGCAATTCTCCTGCCTCAGCCTCCAGAGTAGCTGGGGATTACAGGTGTGCACCACCATGCCCTGAAAATTTTTGTATTTTTAATAGAGTCAGGCTTTTGCCATGCTGGTCAGGCTGATCTTGAACTCCTAAGCTCAACTGATGCACCCACCCTGGCTTCCCAAAGTGCTGGAATTACAGGCCTGAGCCCCTGCACCTGGCCTAACATATTCAATTTGATGAGTTTGGAGGTAAGTATACATCACTGAAACCATCACTATAATCAATACCATAAACATATCTATCATATCTAAAAATTTCCTCCCATTCTCTATTTTTTGTGATAATACTTAAAAGATCTATCCTTTTAGCAAAATTTTAAGTATATAGTACAGTATTATTAAACACATGAACTATATTGTATAGTAGATCTCCAGGATTAAATTATCTTGCCCAGTTGAAATTGTGTGTCCTCTGACCAATATTTCCCTGTTTCCCCCCTCCTCTGCCCCTAGAAATCACTGTTCTACTCTCTGCTCCAATAAGCTTGACTAATTTTAGATTCCTCATATAAGTGTGATCATGCTTCTGTGTCTAGCTTATTTCACTTAACATAATGGCCTCCAGGTTCATTCATGACACTGCAAGTTGCAGGATTTCCTTCCTTTTTTTCCCTTCTTTTCTAAGGCTGAATAATATTCCACTGTATCTATATACCACATTTTCTTTATCCATTCATCTGTTGATAAACATTTAGGTTGCTTCCATGTTTTAGCTATTGTGAATAATGAATACAATGAACATGAGAGTTCAGGTATCTCTTTAACAACCCGATTTCAATTTCTTTGGACATATATCCAGAAGTGAGATTACTGGACCATATGGTAGTTCTATTTTTAATTTTTTAAGGAATCTCCATACTGTTTTCAATAGTGGCTGTACCAATTTACTTTCCAACCAATAATGTACCAAGATTCCCTTTTCTCCATATGCTTAGTATCTTCTGTTTTTCTGATACTAGTAATTCTAATTGGTGTGAGATGATATCTCATGGTGGCTTTGACTTGCATATCCCTGATGACTAGTGATGTTGAGCACCTTTTCATATACTTGTTGGATATTTGCTGTTTCTTAACTGCTCTATGATAGAAAAGAATGTTAAAGAAGAGACAGTTTAATTTTATGTAGAATTATTTAAATTGTGTATGCCCTCTACTGGCGAGCTGAACTTTTTATTTTGCATAAAATATGTGTTTCAGAATATACTATCTTTGTGGTAATATATGGAGAACTGATCAAGCACTCTCTCATTTATAATTTTCTAAACAAAATTCATTAAATATCAATTTATTCTCCTTGAAAAATTCTGAAATATAGCCTTAATCAGATGACTAACTTACATAGCAGTAGTAAAATTCCCTTAGTCCACTTTGGTTTGTTAAGCCAATAATCTAAATATGTTTACCTTTGGCAGCATGGGAGTATCCCTCTTCTTTTTCTTTTCTGAATTAGGGTCATCTAATAAGTCTGGCTCAAAAGTATAAAGTTCAGTAAGCTCATTCATAGTAAAATGACGCTCAACCTGCTGCTGATCAACAACTCGAAAAGACAGTGACTGCTTAGTTACTTGCCGATCATAAATCTTATCTTCCATGGTCCCCTTAGTAAAAAGAAGGAAGAATATACAAAAAAAAATTAAATTTTATAAGCATAAAAGTTAATAAAGGATAAATATTGGTTAATATAAAATGGTAAAACTTCATGGTAATATATTGCCATAAAGAAAAACTCATCAGCAATTTTGCTCAACCCATGAAATATTTCATCTGTGTAGCACAGTATATCATAACAAATAAAATTACATTATTGATAATCATTCTATATTATCTGACCAAAATGCATTCATGTGTTGCTTTATATATTTCTGTACTCAGTAGTAGGAGGATAGCAGGCAGATATCAGAGTAAACAGAAATAAAGGGGCACACACAGAAAACATTTAGGTAAATATTGAAGTTAGAATGCAAGAGAACAGTCTGATTCTTTTTCAATGTAATATAATAAGCTATCAACAAACACCATAAACTGCTTTTATATCGTCTTATTTTCTATAATTTCAAGACAGAAAACTAATATAAATTCCATATCCATTACATATAAACTATATTAGATTAAATACATACATAAATTATATTAAATATATATTAAATATAATAAAATTACATTATAAATGAGAATATAAAGAAGTTCTAAACTTAAATAACAGGTAAGAAGGCATGGTGGCTCATGCCTGTAATCCTAGCACTTTGAGAGGCCGAGGAGGGCGGATCACCTGAGGTCAGGAGTTTGAGACCAGCCTGACCAGCATGGAGAAACTCCGTCTCTACTAAAAATACAAAATTAGCAGGGCACGGTGGTGCAGGTAATCCCAGCTACTTGGGAGGCTGAGGCAGGAGAATCACTTGAACCTGGGAGGTGGAGGCTGCGGTGAGCTGAGATTGTGCCATTGCACTCCATCATCCTGGGCAACAAGAGCTAAACTCCGTCTCAAAAAAAAAAAAAAAAAAAAAAAAAAAAGAAAAGTAAAAATAAAGAAATAAATATATTAAAGAGTTTTTATAAAGTTGTCAATAATATGTAGTATTAAAGAAGATCAAATAAGCAAGGATCTATCAAGTAAGCAAGGATTTTTAAAAAAAAAAAAAAAAAAAAAAACCCAGTCTGTGGTTGAGAAGCCCAGATTTTGGAGGCAGGTTGAGAGGGGTTGCATCTGCTTTGGGTAGCATCTGCTAAATCTGTTTACTCATGCAAAACAATCTCAACCTGAGAAAGATGAAATTACAGAAATGGATATACTACAAAACAGAAAATCAAGAAAGGGCAAAATTGACTTCTACTACTTTATGTACAGAAATGGTATTTCCAATTTTGTTTCACTCTTTGTAATACATATAATGTTCGATACCTCTAAAATATTATGAGTTTTACATGAATTTTCAATATGAAAAAGAGAATTATAAACCTACCTGAGCTAAGAACCTATATACATAAACAGGCTTAGTTTGTCCAAAGCGATAAACTCTGAATATACTCTGGATGTCATAAGACGGATTCCAAGAAGCATCGAATATAATTACTCGATTAGCAGCTACCAGATTAATTCCTAGAGATCCTGCTTTAGTAGAAATGATGAATAATCGCCCTCTGAAAATGAAAATACAGAATAAATGCTTCAGTAATGAGTACTTTACAATATGACTTTTTGATACTTAGGCAGTTTTTTTTTTAACTATCAGAAGTTCAGAGAATTCATTTCTTACTTACTGAAGAAAATAAGACATTATCTAAGGATTCAGGTTGATAACACAAATAAATGCCCAGGAGGAATTCTATTGTTGAAAAACAGTCTGATTGAAGAATAAAAATGAAATGAAAATCATATATTTACAATGTAGTAAAGGTTTTATTTACAGATTTCTGAAAAAATTTAGAGAATTTACATATAACTTGAAAGTCCACATTGTATTGGGTACAGCTAGGGGCACTAAGTACATGATAATAAAGGACAATGCAAAAGTAGGCGAAAATGTAGGGGTGACTCAACATTTATAATCTAGCATAATGAAAAGGAGAGAAGTTAGATAGATGCCAGGTACTGAGGTAGATAAAACAGGAGCAATAAGACAGACATAGGGCTCCAGGAAGGGTGTTTCTAAAGAAAAAGAAAAGAAACTGATAGATTACCTGATGTGTTGAAACACAAGGATTAATAATATTTCTTTTTTCTTTTTTTTTTTTGAGACAGAGACTCGCTCTGTCACTCAGGCTGGAGTGCAGCGGCGCAATCTTGGCTCACTGTAACCTCCACCTCCCAGGTTCAAGTGAGTCTCCTGCCTCAGCCTCCTGAGCAGGTGGGATTACAGGCATGCATCACCATGCCAGGTTAATTTTTGTATTTTTAGTACAGATAGTGTTTCGCCATGATGGCCAGGCTGGTTTCGAACTCCTGACCTCAGGTGATCCACCTACCTCGGCCTCCCAAAGTGCTGGGATTACAGGTGTGTGCTACCACGCCTGGCCAGGATTTATAATATTTCTACAGGAGAATTTGGGAATGAATTGGTGATAGGTATATAGAAAACTAAGCAAATGGTAAAAACAAATCAATACTTCAGCAAAACATAATAAACAAGTACACAAAAAAGGAAAAACAATCACAGTAGTTAAGTAGCTTACAAATATTTACATAGCCACAATAAAGAAAACACTCCAAATTAATTTAGGCAAATATGAAAAATTATATTGGGAAAACGAAAGAGGAAAAGTGTGCATGTGCTTGTGGTAAATTACTACCTCACACTTTAGAATGGATGTATGTAAGTAAGTACGAATTGCCAAGAGTTGAAATTGGTTACCTCCAGAAAGTAGAAATCACAGGTAGTAAGAGGTTTGGTCAAGGGACTAGTTTTTATTTGAAGCCTTGTAAAACTATCTGTTTTTAAAAAATATGTAAATATATTACTTTTGACATTAATGAAAATTTAATTTGAAAAAAATTGGATAAACACTTTTTGAAAATAAAAACAACTCTAAGGAAAAAAATTACTCAGTTCCAATCCCTGGAAACAACCTCCATTCAAATCATGATATATTTCCTATAGGTTTCTTTTTTCTAAGTATATACATTTAAAATTTTGCAATCAGGGTAACATCTGTATATACAGTATTTATTATGAATATTTCTCCAAATTTCTTGGTAAACATCATGCTTGGTAGCTGCAGAGTATTTCATTGGATGACTGTACAATAATTTATTTAATAATTTGCTTATTGCTGTTAAGTTACAGAGTGACAAAATCCCTGGAATGTAATCAGCTCTCAATAATCAACACGAAAATGTCTTTCTTTTCTTTCATGAAAGAAAAATAATGACTAAAATGCCATACTAATTACATTTATAGCATTCATTATACACTAGAATGCAAAGGAATTCTAAATTTAAATGATAGGAAAGAGTTTACAATTTAGTTTACAAATCGTATTATATACTAAAGAAAAATAATGGTATAAAATAAACAGACATACTGAATTCATGTTTTATGTCAATTTGGAGCTACTACACATCTATGAATACAGACTATAGAAATTATCATAAAAGCTGACCAATTTTGAAGAAAATATATTCATTGTTATTTTATAATAGCATACGTTTGAAAATTTAAAAATATGTATAACATAGAGAACTAAATTTTACTCTGCCTATATCACCATTAAAAATCCAAAATATTACATTATATGGAAGAAAAGCAGAACACAGAGCCTTACTAAACACAATTGCAAATGTGTTAAAAACAAAACACATACACACAATGTTAATAGTGGTTCTCTGTGGACAATGGGATTATGATGACAAGTTTCATCTTTATACCTCTATAACACATATTCATTACAGAGAATAAACTGTAGCATCTTTAACTAGAAGACACACTTGAAGGTTTATGGGTAAATGCTGCTCCAAAATTATTCCGCTTATTAGTATGTATCCCACATAAGCAAAAGATGGCATAGAACTATACAAAAGAATCAAGCCTACAGAACTGTATAAACTATGTAGGTTAAAAAACACACATACATACATACACACGACACAAATGAAACCTTAAGGAACTTCAATATCTAAGTCCATACTGAGATAAACTACCCAATATATTTTTTAGATATTCTTAATACTAAGTATTAGTATTAAAGTATATACTTAAACATAATTAAAATATAAAGTATTTGCATAGTACTCCTATAAACCACCTTACACATGTCTTTTGATAAAAGCATTTCTGTCGGGTACATATCTAAGAGTAGAATTGCTGAGTCATAGGGTATTTATATGCACTGTTAAACTGAACAAACAGTTCTGTAAAGTAGTTATTCCAGTTCACATTCCCACCAGCAGTATATGAGACTTCCAGTTGTTCTGGTCCTTGACAACTCATGGTACTATCTTTCTGTTTTTACTGTAACCTTTAAAAACAGTTTAAGGTTCACAAAAATTACAGCAGTTGAGTTCCCATGTACCCTTCACTCGGCTTCCCCCCAATGGTACCCTACAACTTACATAACAGTAATACATTGTCAAAACCACGAACCTGAGGTTGGTATAAACTCAGGTACAGAGCTCATTTGGGTTTCATCGGTTTTTGTTTGATGTATACTTCTACAAAATTTTGACATGCATGTAGAATCATGTAACCATTACCAAAGAAGGATACAGAACTGTTCTATCATCACAAAAAAATCCTTCCTTCTGTTATCCTTTTGTATTCACGCCCTTCCCCTAACCCTAAACCCTGTCAACCACAGATCTGTTCTCTATCATTATACTATTGTCAGATCAAGAATGGCATTTTCCAGTCAGCATGAGATCCATCTAAGTTATTGCTTGGCTCAGTATCAATAGTTTATTCCTTTTTATCACTGAGCAGTATTCCATTATATAGATATACCACAATTTGTTTATCCACTTGCATGTTAAATAACATTTGGATGTTTCTAGTTTGGGGCCATTATAAATAAAAGCTGCTGTGAACATTTGTGTTTAAGTTTTTATGTGAAAATGTTTACAATTCTATGGGATAAATTTCTGAGAGTGCAATTGCAGGGTTATATGACAAGTAGGTTTAGTTGTATAGTTTTGTTTTTATAAACTGCCAAATTCATTTTCCAGAATGGTTGTGTCATTTTATATTCCCACCAATAATGTAGGACAGATCCAGTTTCTTTGCATTCTCAGCACCATTTAATGCTGTCACTATCTTGTATTTTATCCATGCTGATAGGTGTAAATTGACAACTCGTGTGGTATTAAATTACATTTTCTTTCTTCTTTAGAGACAGGATCTCACTCTGTCTCCCAGGTTGCGGTGCAGGGGCACAGTCATAGCTCACTGCAACCTCAAAATTCCTGGGCTTGAGTCATCCTCCTGCCTCAGCCCCCTAAGTAGCTATGACTATGGACATGTGCCACCATGTCCAGCTAATTGTATTTAATTTTTTATAGAGACAGATTCTTGCTATGTTACCCAAGCTGGTCTTGAACCCCTTGCCTCAAGTGATCCTCCCACCTCTGCCTCCCAAAGCCCTGGGATTATAGGCATGAGCCACCAGCTCACCTAAATTACATTTCCCTAATGGCTAGTGATGCTATTTTTTCATATGCTCATTTGACATGCATAGCCTTCTTCAGAGAAATGTCAGTTCACGTCCTTTGCCCATGAGGACGGAGAACAACTTAAATGCACATACACTACTGGTGGGAGTGCAAATTGGTACAACCATTTGTAAAAATGTTTTGGCTGTATAAGCTAAAGATGAACGTACCTATTACACAGCAATATCACTTTCAGGAATATATACACAAAAATACACACACACACACACACACACATTTTTTTCTTCATCAAAAGCCATATACAACAATTATTTTTAAAGTTTAATCTTGAACTTTCACTTTTAGAGAGATGGAATAAACATACTGTTCCCTATTCCTCACTATCAGTACAGCTAAAAATTCTGTATAAATACAAGAAACAAAAGCAGCTCTGAAAAGTGAGAAGGATGAGACAGATGGGTAGGGACCTCAGGATATAAAGGATTATGTGGTACTGAGTTTTGTGGGATACCTTTTTACTTTTAAAATCTTGTTTTTCTTGAGACAGGGTCTTGAATTGTCACCCACGCTGGAGTGCAGTGGCGTGATCACGGCTAACTCCAGCTTGAAATGCAGGGCTCAAGCACTCCTCCCACCTCAGCCTCCCGAATAGCTGGGACTACAGAAATGCACTAATGCGCCCAGCTAATTTTTATTTTTTTTGTAGAAACAGGGTCTCACTATGTTGCCCAGACTGGTCTTAAATTCCTGTGCTCAAGTGATCCTCCTGCTACAGCCTCCCAAACTACTGGGATTACAGGTGTGAGCCACCGAACCCAGGTGTTATAGGCTTTTGTTCTGCCTCATGTATCCTAGATTGGTTGCTGAAGAACTCCAGAAGGTGCTGTCAAAAAAATCTCCAAGAAAAGCCTACCCTCCAGCCAACGGACCAGGAAGGAGGCAGCATAGCAAGACAGAAAATGATAGGATAACCACCCAATTCCAACCAAACAGTACTGCAAAAAATGTAGCTGAGAAGGGGGAGATCCAAGATGGCCGAATAGGAACAGTTCCAGAATGCAGTTCCCAGCAACAACAACGCAGAGGGTGAGTGCTCACCGCATTTCCAAACAAGTTTTCACTGCCCGCAGACCAGGAAATTCCTGGGCCAAAAAACACCACAAGTTATCAACACGGCTGTTTTAGCCAGTGCCATCGGTTGGCTCACAGAAACTCACACAAATCTGGGCGGCCATTTCAACTGATGCCTGAACACCTAGGAGCTGCCCATACAACTGAAAGGGAAGGGGCTGAGACAGGGAGGCAGGCAATCTGGCTATGGGGGTACCACCCCACAAAGCAAGCAATCTGAAACGCTCTGGATTGAGAGTTTCGCAGCAAGCACAGCTGGACCCAGGACGGTCCAGCTCGGTGGGGGGAAGGGGTCCATCACTACCAAGGAAGTCTGCCAATACAGAGGCAGTTCACACAGCAGCTGGACAGAGCCTGTGGCAGCTCAGCAACACCTCTGCTGGCAGACGGTGACTAGACTACTCCATGCGGGACACAGCATCTATGAAAAAAGGCAGCAGTACATGAGGAACTTATAAATAAGGCTGGCCTTCCTAGGACAGAGCACCTGGGAAAAGAGGCAGTTATGAGTTCCACTGCAGCAGATTTAAAGGTACTTGCCCAGCAGCTCTGCACAGAACAATGGGGCTCCCAGCATAGCACTTGAGCTCCTATAAGGGACAGACGGACTCCTCAAGCAGATCCCCAACCCCCGTATACCCAAAGAGACACCTCATAAAGGAGAACTCAGGCCGGTATCTGGCAGGTACCATTCTGGGATGAAGATAACAGAAGAAAAAACTGGCAGCAACCCTTAGTGTTCTGCAGTCCCTGCAGTGATCCCCAGGCAAGCAGGGTCTGGAGTGGACCTCCAGCAGTCCTGCAGCAGAGGGGTCTGACTGTTAGAAGGAAAACTAAGAAACAGAAAGAAATAGCTTCAACATCAATAAAAAGGACGTCCACTCAAGAGACCACATTGGAAAGTCACCAACTACAAAGACCACAGGTAGATAAAACCACAAAGATGGGAAGAAACCAGCACAAAAAGGATGAAAACACCAAAAACCAGAATGCCTCTCCTCCTCCAAGGGATCACAACTCCTCACAAGCAAGGGAAGAAAACTGGATGGAGAATGAGTGTGACGAATTGACAGAAGCAGGCTTCAGAAGGTGGGTAATAACAAACTTCTCAGAGCTAAAAGAACATGTGCTAGCCCAATGCAAAGAAACTAAGAACCTAGAAAAAAGGTTAGATGAGATGCTAACTAGAATAAACAGCTTAGAGAAGAATATAAACGACTTGATGGAGGTGAAAAACACAACACGAGAACTGCACAAAGCATAGACAAGTTTCTATAGCCAAATCGACCAAGCAGAAGAAAGGATATCAGAGACTGAAGATCAACTCAATGAAATAAAATGAGAAGGCAAGAACAGTGAAAAAAGAGTGAAAAGAAATGAACAAAGCCTCCAAGAAATATGGGATTATGTGAAAACACCTAATCTACGTTTGATAGGTGTACCTGAATGTGACAGGGAGAATGAATCCAAGCTGGAAAATATTCTTCAGGATATTACCCAGGAGAACTTCCCCAACCTAGCAAGGCAGGCCAATATTCAAGTCCAGGAAATACAGAGAACACCACAAAGATACTCCTCAAGAAGAGCAACCCCAAGGCATGTAACCGTCAGATTCACCAGGGTTGAAATGAAGGAAAAAAGGCTAAGGGCAGCCAGAGAGAAAGGTCAGGTTACCCACAAAGGGAAGCCCTTCAGACTCACAGCAGATCTACAAGCCAGAAGACAGTGGGGGCCAATATTCAACATCCTTAAAGAAAAGAACTTTCAACCCAGAATTTCACATCCAGCCAAACTAAGATCCATAAGCAAAGCAGAAAGAAAATCCTTTACAGACAAGCAATGGCTGAGAGATTTCATCACCACCAGGCCTGCCTTACAAGAGCTTCTGAAAGAAACACTAAACATGGAAAGGAACAATCATACCAGCCACTCCAAAAATGTACCACATGGTAAAGACCATCGACATAATGAAGAAAATGCATCAACTAACAGGCAAAATATTCAGCTAGCATCAAAATGGCAGGATCAAATTCACACATAACAATATTAACCTTAAATGTAAATTTTCTAAATGCCCCAACCAAAAGACACAGACTGGAAAACTGGATAAAAAGTCAAGACCCACTGCTGTGCTGTATCCAGGAAACCCAACTGACATGCAAAGACACACATGGGCTAAAAATAAAGGGATGGAGGAAGATTTACCAAGCAAATGGAGAGCAAAAAACCAACAAAGCTCAAAAGAGACAAAGAAGAACATTAGATAATGGTAAAAGAATCAATGCATCTAGAAGAGCTAACGATCCTAAATATATACACACTCAATACCAGAGCACCGAGGTACATATAGCAAGTTCTTAACGACCTACAAAGAGACTTAGACTCCCACACAATAATAGTGGGAGACTTTAACACTCCACTGTCAATATTAGACAGATCAATGAGACATAAAATTAACAAGGATATCCAGAACTTGAATTCAGATCTGGAATGGACATAATAGACATCTACAGAACTCTCCACCTCAAATCCACAGAATATACATTTTTCTCCGCACCACACTGCACGTACTCTAAAATTGACCAGATAATTGGATGTAAAAAACTCCTCAGTAAATGCAAAAGAACGGAAATCATAACAAACAGTCTCTCACACTAGAGGGAAATCAAATTAGAACTCAGAATTAAGAAACTAACTCAGAATCACACACCTTCATGGAAACTGAACAACTGGCTCCGGAATGTTGACTGCATAAACAACGAAATGAAGGCAGAAATAAAGATGCTCTTTGAAACCAATGAGAATGAAGACACAAAGTACCACAATCTCTGGCACACATTATAAGCAGTGTCTAGGGAGAAATTTGTAGCAATAAATGCCAACATGAGAAGCGAGGAATGATCTAAAATCAACACTCTATCATCAAAATGGAAAGAGCTAGAGGAGCAAGATCAAAAAACTCAAAAGCTACAGGAGACAAGAAATAACTAAGATCAGAGTAGAACTGAAGGAGATAGAGACACAAAAAACCCTTCAAAAACAATCAATATCCAGGAGCTGTTTTTTTGAAAAGATCAACAAAATAGACCGCTAGCCAGATTAATTAAAAAGAAAAGAGCGAAGAATCAAATAAATGCAATAAAAAACGATAAAGGTGATATCGTCAGTGATTCCACAGAAATACAAACTACCATCACAGATTACTACAAACAACTCTATGTACATAAACCAGTAAACCTGGAAGAAATGGATAAATTCATGGACACTTGCACCCTTCCAAGCCTAAACTAGGAAGAAGTTGAAATCATGAACAGACCAATAACAAGGGCTGAAATTGAGGCAGAAATTAATAGCTTCCCAAGCAAAAAAAGCACAGGTCCACATGGGTTCATAGCTGAATTCTACGAGATGTACAAAGAGAAACTGATACTATTCCTTCTTAATCTATTCCAAACAATCCAAAAAGAGAGAATCCTTCCTAAATCATTTTATGAGACCAACATCATCCTGATACCAAAACCCGGCAGAGAATCAACAAAAAAAGAAAACTTCAGGCCAATATCCATGATGAACACAGATGCACAAATCTTCAATAAAATACTGGCAAACCGACTGCAACAGCACATCAAAAAGCTTATCCATCACAATCAAGTAGGCTTCATCCCATGGATGCAAGGCTGGTTTAACATACGCAAGTCTATAAATGTAATTCACCACATAAACAGAACCAAAGACAAAAACCACGATTATCTCAATAGATGCACAGAAGGCCTTCGACAAAATTCAACAGCCCTTTATGTTAAAAAACTCTCAATAAACTAGGTGTGGACGGAACGTATCTCAAAATAATAAAAGCCATTTACGACACACTCACAGCTAATATCATACTGAATAGGCAAAAACTGGAAGCATTCCCTTTGAAATGTGGCACTAGACAAGGATGCCCTCTCTCACCACTCCTATTCAATACAGTATTGGAAGTTCTAGCCAGAGCAATTAGGCTAGAAAAAAAATACAGGGTATTCAATTAGGAAGAGGAAGTCAAATTGTCTCTATTTGTAGACGACATGATTGTGTATCTAGAAGACCCCACTGTCTCAGACAAAAATCTCCTGAAACTGATAAGCAACTTCAGCAAAGTCTTAGGATACAAAATTAATGTGCAAAAATCACAAGCATTCCTATACACCAATTACAGACTTAAAGAGAGCCAAATCAAGAACGAACTGCCATTCACAATTGCTACAAAGAGAATAAAATAGCTAGAAATACAACTAACAAAGGATGTAAAGGACCTCTCCAAGCAGAACTACAAACCACTGCTTAAAGAAATAAGAGGACACAAACAGATGGAGAAACATTCCATGTTCATGCTTAGGAAGAATCAATATCGTGAAAATGGCCATACTGCCCAAAGTAATTTACAGATTCAATGCTATCCCCATCAAGCTACCAATGACCTCCTCCCAGAACTGGAAACAACCACCTTAAACTTCATATGGAACCAAAAGAGGGCCTGCATAGCCAAGTCAATTCTAAGCAAAAAAAAAACAAAGCTGGAGGTATCACACTACCTGACTTCAAAGTATACTACATGGCTGGAGTAATCAAAACAGCATGGTACTGGTACCAAAACAGAGATATAGACCAATGGAACAGAACAGAGGCCTCGGAGGCAACGCCACACATCTTCAACCATCTGATCTTTGACAAACATGACAAAAACAAGCAATGGGGAAAGGATTCCCTCTTTAATTAATGGTGTTGAAAAAACTGGCTAGCCATGTATAGAAAGCAGAAACTGGACCCCTTCCTGACACCTTACACTAAAATTAACTCCAGATGGATTAAAGACTTAAACATAAGACCTAACACCATAAAAACTTTAGAGGAAAACGAAGGCAAAACCATTCCAGACATAGGCATAAGCGAGGACTTCATGGCTAAAACACCAAAAGCATTGGCAACAAAAGCCAAAATAGACAGATGGGATCTAATTAAACTCCAGAGCTTCTCCACAGCACAAGAAACAATCATTAGAGTGAACTGGCAACCAACAGAATGGGAAAAAATTTTTGCGAGGAGAAAGATCCAAGATGGCCGATTAACAACAGCTCAGGATTGTAGCTCCCAGTGAAAGCGCAGAGAGCGAGTGGACGCCGCACTTTCAGACGAATTTTTGTTACCCACAGACTGGGAGATTTCCGGCGGAGGAGCCACACAGGTCACCAGCGCGACTTTTTTGGCTGGCGCGGCTGTTTTGCCGGCGCCCCGGCACGTCACTTCTCAGCGCGGAGTATACGGGACGGGGTAACCTTTGAGTCCGGCTCGGCTGGTCCCAACCCCACAAGGAGAACAGCAATTGGAAGTGCTGAGAACTGAGAGTTTCACAGTAAGCACAGCTGAACCGGGAAGGCCTAGTTCTGTGGGGAAGGGGCGTCCGCCGAAGGAAAACTAAGACACAGAAAAAACTTCATCACCAGGCGGAGAGATCAAAGATGGCCGATTAACAACAGCTCAGGATTTTAGCTCCCAGTGAAAGCACAGAGAGCGAGTGGACACCACAATTTCAGACGAATTTCTGTGGAACACAAACTGGGAAATTCTCGGCGGAGGAGCCACACGGGTCGCCAGCGCGACTCTTTTGGCCGGCGCAGCTGCTTTGCCCGTGCCCCGGCGCGGCGCAGCGCAGCGCTTCTCAGTGTGGAGTATATGCGACAGGGTGCCCCCTGAATCAGGCTCAGCTGGTGTCATCCCCACAAGGAGAACAGCAATTGGAAGCGCTGAGGACTGAGAGTTTCACAGTAAGCACAGCTGAACCCAGGAAGGCCTAGCTCTGTGTGGAAAGGGCATCTGCCGAAGGAAAACTAAGAAACAGAAAAAACTTCATCACCAACAAGCCTGACGTCCACTCAGACCCAATCTGAAAGTTGGCAATTACAAAGACGACAGGTGGATAAATCCACAAAAATGGGAAGAAACCAGTGCAAAAAGGCTGAGAACACCCGAAATCAGAATGCCTCTCCTCCTACAGGGGATCGCAGCTGCTCATCAGCAAAAGAACAAGGCATGACGGAGAATGAGTGTGATGAACTGACAGAATCAGGCTTCAGAAGGTGGATAATAAGAAACTTCTGTGAGCTAAAAGAACATGTACTAACCCAATGCAAAGAAACTACATCATAACTCTTTAATGTGCTGATTACTTCAGTTTGCTAGTATTTTGTTGAGGAACTGCTTCACACCCAGGAAGATCTGCTGGCATTCAAAGCACCTTCTCATCTGGATCAGCAGCCTGAGAGTCCCTGCTTTTCCTGTGCAGAGATCGTGGTGCAGCAGGGCCTTTTCCACTGCACACTCAGGCAGATCTTCAGGTATGTGAACCACCCATTTTACTAGATTAGGAGTTTAGACCACTGCCCACTATATGCAAAGAACTTGGGGCCAAGGAGTTTCCCAGCTCCACACCCAAGACACCGCTAGGAGATCATTATTGTGCATTTTACTGATTTCTCATAAGGGTAAGCACTAGCAATATGTTTATTGGCTATTTGCAAATTGTCATTTTGTAATTTTCATTGTATTAGC
Organism: Cacajao melanocephalus; assembly: GCA_963573385.1. NCBI lineage: Eukaryota > Metazoa > Chordata > Mammalia > Primates > Pitheciidae > Cacajao > Cacajao melanocephalus. The sequence continues at coordinate 59,539 of CAUYLG010023467.1, read as the reverse complement.
CTTTTCCCGTATGTGTACTGCCCTTTATTGATTTAAACAAGTTTTGAGAATGTTGTGGCGAATGACCATTTGCCTCTTATATTTGTTACAAATAATTTTTTTCACTCATTTTCTTGCCCTTTAATTAAGGTTATCTTTTGTTGTGCAAAAATGTTGTTTCTATTATTTTTAGAATGTTAAATCTGTTCAACTTCATGAATATTATTTTCCTTCCTCTCTCTCTCTACATCCCTTCCTCTCTTTACCTTCTTTCTTTTTTGCTTAGTTGTGATTTCCTTAAAAGGCTATTTACAGAATATTATAAAATATTTTAATTCTAAAATAATTTACATAATTTTGTCCTTTATATTTAAATAATTTGTCAGCGACATAGCTTGGTAAAAATATGAATTAGGTTTGTTACTTATTGATTTTTTTAAAAGTCCATTAAATGAAAACATCATTTATGTTTCCTCTAACATCATTTACTCTATTTTGTGGATAACATTTTCTTATTTATTTGAAATGCACCTCTAGCATAAGTTGAATTCATGTATATATGAATATATATTCATATATACCTATCCATATATTGATTTTATATATATATATATATATATATATATATATATATATGTCCATATATAGACCTATATATTTATATACTTCTTTTTCTGGATTTCCTCTCCTGCTTTATCAACACTTTTTCTTTCTACACTAATTCCACATTTTTAAAATTACTATAACTTTATAAAGTATTTTGGTTTGAAATAGAGCTAGTTTTTTTATTGTTCTTTTAAAAGTGTTTCTTGACACTTCTCATGTGTTTTTCCTACTTCCATATGAACTTTAAGCTTGTAGGAACATATGAAAAAAATGCTCAATATCACTAATCATCAGAGAGATGCAAATCAAAACCACAATGAGATAGCTTCTCACATTAGTCAGCATCACTATTATTAAAAAGTTATAAAAAAATAGCAGATGTTGGCAAGGTTGTGGAGAAAAGAGAACATTATACACTGTTAGTGGGAATGTGAATGATATGGCTTGGTTGTGCCCCAACCCAAATCTCATCTCAAATTTGGTTATGCCCCCACTCAAATCTCATCTCAAATGGTAATCCCCACATGTGGGAAGGACCTGGTGGGAGGTGATTGGATTATGGAGGTGATTTCTTCCATGCTGTTCTCATGATAGTGAAGGACTTCTCAGGAGATCTGATGGTTTTATAAATGGAAGTTTACCCTGCTCTCTCTCTCTCTCTGTCTCTCTCTCCTGTCACCTTGTGGAGGTGCCTGCTTCGCCTTTACCTTCTTCCATGATTGTAAATTTCCTGAGGCCTCCCCAGCCATGCAGAACTGTGAGTCAATTAAACCTCTTTTGTTTACAAATTACCCCGTCTCAGATATTCTTTACAGCAGTTTGAAAATGGACTAATACAGTAAATTAGTTCACCCTCTGTGGAAAGTGGTTTGGAGAGTTCTCAAAGAACTAAAAATAGAACTACTGTTCAACCCAACAATCCAATTACTAGGTATATATCCAAAAGAAAAGAAATCATTCTACTAAAAAGACACCCGCACTTGTATGTTTATTGCAACACTATTCACAATATCAAAGACATGGAATCAACTTCTGTGTCCATCAGTGGTGGATTGGATTTAAAAAACTATGACACATATACACCATAGAATACTACATAGTCACAAAATATAATGAATTATGTCCTTTGCAGCAACATGAATAGAGCTGGAGGCCATTATCTTAAGTGAATTAACGCAGGAACAGAAGACCAACTAGTATATGTTCTCACTTATAAGTGGGAGCTAAAAACTGTAAAGACAAATATGGGAACAATAAACATGGGATTTCCAAAGGATGGAGGGAGAGATGGGGCAAGGACTGAAAAATGACCTATTGGGTACTATGTTCACTATTTTGGTGATAGGATCATATGTACCCCATAAATCTGAAAATTTTTTTAAATTAACCTCCCCTTTTTGCAAAAACAAAAATATTAATCTTGGTGAGATTTTTCCGTAATAATCTTGGTTTATTTAATTAAAGTTACATTAAAATCATAGATGATTTTAGAGACAATATACATCTATATAAAATTTATATTCTCAAAACAATTATAAATTTCAAAACTATGAACATGAATAGAAAAGATACAACCAATAGATTAGATTAGTCTTTCACATTTTTCTCAATTATATGCATTGCTAATTTCTACCTCCTGTTACGGCCATTGAAGCTGAAAGCAACATGGATGATTTAGGGTAAGCTTATGTTGGAACTGATCTTATTACAGCTTAACTAACATAACAAAACAAAATCAGGAAATCTATAGGAACATTCCTGAAAGTAAAATGATGTGAGCTATTGAAGCTGTTGACTTTAGCCAGGGAAACTTCATGCCAGAGTCAAATAAAATTTTACAAGACCTTCTAAGTTATCTACTTTGAATACAGCACTCCTGACATTTGAATGCAGCCCTAATATGTCAGTGATTTTAAGCCCTTCTATTTTGATTCTCCTTAACTCTCATTTCCCAAAGCTCCTTTTTACTCTCTGCCAAATACAAGATAATTTTTTCTCATATATTTTCCCATATATTTTAAGTAAACTTTTATTTTGAGACAATTTTACAGTCACATGTAGATCTTATTACAGCTTAACTAACATAACAAAACAAAACCAGGAAATCCATAGGAACATTCCTGAAAGTAAAATGATGTGAGCTATTGAAGCTGTTGACTTTAACCAGGGAAACTTCATGCCAGAGTCAAATAAAATTTTACAAGACCTTCTAAGTTATCTACTTTGAATACAGCACTCCTGACATTTGAATGCAGCCCTAATATGTCAGTGATTTTAAGTCCTTCTATTTTGATTCTCCTTAACTCTCATTTCCCAAAGCTCCTTTTTACTCTCTGCCAAATACAAGATAATTTTTTTCTCATATATTTTCTCATATATTTTAAGTAAACTTTTATTTTGAGACAATTTTACAGTCACATGTAGATGTAAGAAACATACAGAAAGAGCCTGTGCATCCTTCACCCAGTTTCCCCTAATGGTAAGTAACATCTTGCAAGCAACCACACAATATCACAACCTGAAACCTGGCAGTGATACAATACAATGATGTTCTTCAGTTTTTCCCAGTTTTACTTGTATTCATATATATGTGAGCATATGTGTGTGTGTATCCTCTCCATCTTTTTGTTTCTACTTCAGATTTAAGCATATGAGTATTTTATCTGAATCATATATAGAATCACAATTTGTTTAAAAGTTTTGCTGTGGATGTGATGTACTTTGTGGCCTAGCATGGTTTGTAACAGGGTTTAAATGCATTTAATATATATTACTAATATTAATGCATTATGGAAATTAAATGCTAGACTGTGGATTTGTGATATGTGAACTCAATTGAACCAAGAAAGATACTTTTATTTGTGAGAAAGGGGTTAGTTTTTCATCTGTTGGTTTTATTTTATTAGTATCCAGTCTAGGTGATCCACTATCCAAATGAGTCTCTGCTTTCATATTATTCCAGCAACACATTTATAATTAATACTACAGAAAAATTACGCAGGGGCAATATTTAGTCAATCTTTGTCAATAGGAAACAAAAGCATAAATCTAGCTCTAGATGGAAAAAGCAGAATACAAGATTGCTTTAGAATAAATAAGGTAAATGTTTATTAATTTACCTATAGCTACATTTTTCTTCTATGAAATTCTATTTGGGTGGTGTGCCCATCTTTGTTTAAACTCATTGTTTCATCTTGTCATAACTATTATTTATTTATACACTTTAAGTCATTTGTACTTAAAAATAAAGTCATTGCTTAAAAGGACAAGCTCTCATTTCTCTTCTTTATTTTGAAATCATTATGTGGGTTTTACTTTTCCTAATTATGCTTGGTTCATCATGATAAGGGGTTATCCTCAAGACGTACAAATAGAATTCAAAGAGAGTTTTCTTCAAGAACAAATAAAAATGGGAAGAATGAAAAGATTATAACCAAGAAAAACATGTTCTGCCTTCACTGTAGTATTTTTTATTATTTATCATTCTTGCTAGTATCATTACTATTTTCGTGATCTTGCATGGTCATCACTTTGCTTTTATTTGAGTTTTTTCCCCAGGAGTTCTGACTACAGGAAATGCTTGGGTATGTTTGAGTTGTGGTGCATTTCTGGGCACAATTTATTCTGATTTTTGGTAGGTATTTGACAGATAAAATAGGACAATGGACAAAGGGCAGAGAATAATATTGGTAGGTGGGTTACCATGGTTGATTAGCTAAAGGCAAAACAAAGGAGTCCAGTCAGGCTACATAGGGCTCAGAGTACGTCTTCTGGAATGACTTTTTCTAAGCCCAAAGAGCTGATGATTTTTTGCTATTGTTAAATTTTCAAGGTAACCAGTAGAGAGATAATCACCTGTATCCTCATTATTCTTTTTATGTTCACCACAAAATCTGATGTAGAGCAAAGTTAATTGAAAGAGGGATCCATAAATAAATTATAATTAACATCTCCTTGAGCATAGCTTCTCTATCCAGAAATATGTTTAAGTTAAACATTTTATTTTATTCCATTGTAGACTTAGTGACAATTGCTATTAAATCATTAAATAAAATTAAATTAAACTTTATTAACTTTTGTTTTTATATCTATACATGAGACGATACCATGTAAGCTGATATTAAGATGATTTTACTAGATGGAGAAAGGAGACAGAAAAAAAGAATTCCAGGTAGAGGGAACATTATTAGCAAAGGCATATATGCATAAATATGCATATTAAGTATGACTCAGTGTATAGCCAGAACAATGAGTACATTACTAAAAAATTATCATCATAAATAATTTGATTTGAGATAAAGAAGGGTTTTGGATGTTGAAATTATTTATAATATTAACATCATCAAGGACATTATGAAGACTTTCTTTTTTTATTTAGTACTCTTTTTTGTGCCTTTACTTTTTCCTTTTTCTAAACTATGAAATGTAATCTTGTGCTCACTTTTCACTCAGGTACCCTTCTATCAAAAGCCCTAATACGCATTGTGCAATCAACCATTTAGATCTGTTTCTTTGGAATTCTTATATTAGGAATGTTTACAAAGGCAGTTGTAGTTATTTATGAAACTCAAACTGGGTATAACTAGGTGTAATCCTAAGTGAGGCAGTGTTGGAAATCAGAAGAGCTTGATTAACCTATTGGAGAAAATCCAGAGTTTAAAGTCTAGAAGCATTTTCATCTCTTACTTTGGAGGATGGAACTTCTGAAGGGAGTTTTCTCTCTTTTACAATTTGAATTATCTCTGTAGTTCACATCTTAAAGCTGTATAGATACTACTATTGCTGACCAAATTGCTAAGATGAATTATCTGCTAGTTAGAAAAAACAGGACCATAGAAGATACCCAATTATGAAAAGGTTGAGGGCTGTAATAATGGAAATAAACCAAATTCTATACAAACCTTTCAGCAGGATAGTCAGCAGAAAAAAATGTTTCTTCAATTGGCCTATAAATATGACTTGCACTTCTCATGGAGTAAGCTATCTCTTGATCCAAGCAAATGTTGAGTGCTGCAAAGTGGAAATCCAATGCTCTTTCCTCCCCACATATACACAGAAGAGCAAAATAACAATGAGGAATAATAGAGAAGAGAAGCCAAAACTGGTATATTTCAGTTTGCTTAAAAAATTGAAGTTTGAAATTAAGAATGTGGAGCAAGAGGTAAGATGCTCAGAATAAAGACAGAGAATTCAGTTACCATGGCAAATATCTCACTTTATTCCCAACTCATCATCCATTCCCACAAAGATGCCCCAAATAAATTTTTGTTCCCTTTTTATGTGAGGAGAACGTTGTGCTCTGCTTTAGGTAAATGGACTGGAGTGAAGAACAGGACAGAGTCCATATGGTTTTTAGCTCATAAATCAGGTAAATAGCAGTGTTTCATTCAACAATAACCAGGTACTTCATACCAGGCTAAATTTCCTAGGGGTTGGTGACATAATTGTACACAAGACAAAGTTCTTGCCTTTATGGAACTTGTATTCTAATGGAAGATGAGACCAATCATTAAATCATCAAATGAATATACATTGTTTAAAATATAATTAATCATTCAGGTAATGATGAGTACTATGAAATAATTTCAGTCAATAAGATGCAATAGCTATGAGTGGATATCGCTCCTAAATTAAATTGAATCCTTATCAAGAAACCACTCTTAGGATTACAGGTCAGGAAGAAACATGATGTGAGTTCCTAATTTTGTTTTTAACACAAAGAAGTCAGCAATCTAGATTGACAGCAGCAACAGTAGCATAAGCTTTCTTTTCTCCTTCCCTACAAGAGCATCTGGGATCATTTCTGGATAATTAGGGTCTTACTAAGGTTGAGAAAGGGCCTAATTCTCTCAAAGTGCTTTTTAATATTTTTATATAAAGGGTTTCCTCATTGTTTTGGAAGAACTTACACTGATAATCTAAGTGATTATGTCCAGGAGAATGATTATAAACTCGAAGCTTTCTGGATTTCTACACCAAATTCAGACTCAGCAGGGATATATCTCCAGAGAAGGAAAGAAAACCAAATCAGGACAGCAGTGTTCATGAAAGATATCTCTGGCTTCAGAACTTCAGTATTTTATAAAGGCTGTTTCCCCACAGCAAACCCCTAATTTTGAATTGGTATACTTAATCTGTATGATTATGGTACTCTTTAAGTTAGATGCTCACAATAATGAGTTATTTCTCACTTAGCCGTTATCTTGACCGCTCCCTTTTACCTTGAATGAAAGTCTCGTATGACTTTTCTACATCTCCCAGCATATCTGTTGGATTCCCCATTTTAGCTTACCTAGGATAAGGTTTTGCAACAAAGAGATGAAGGATTGAGACTTGGCTACCAGTAAAGGTCAGCCAAGAACATAAGGTGCATCTTTATTAGACACTATCACAAACTGTTCCATCTTCTTTCCCTTCTTAAATTCTTCAACTATTCCTTTTACAAATACTTATTGAATGTCTATGAGTGCTACTTATGGAGCTGGAACTAATTAAATCATGTGTTTCCTTGTGAAAGGCATATCAGATAACAAAATAATTTTATGTAGCTGAGACTAAGAGGTAATCATTCATTTTAAATAATTATACAAATTACCAGGAAACAAACACTCAAAATGACTAGCATTTACTCTCAACACAGAAATGGTGAAATAGCTAACTTCAGTAGTCACAGAAAATCAAAGATTAAACATATATTATTGCATACAGTAGCAATTTTAAATAAGCTTTCTGCCTGATAGAGGCTCTGGCCTGTTTCTCAGCTATGAATGATATGGCCAATTAAAAAATAATAATATACTTTACATCAAGGATAACAAATTGTTAAGACTTTACTGAGTATTGCTTTATCAGTAACTATGTACAATCATAAATCATCATTACCCATCACACAGTACCATTCAAGAATACTAGTAACCTTCCTGAGAGCTCCGTGAAAAATTTCCTCTTTATAATTAACTCTCATTAGAAGGTTGCAGTTTTTTTCAGAATGACCACCAATGACACAAATACAGCTGAGAACATCTGAGACACAGGTGTTTGATATTTGGTTTGTTGGTAATAGTTCATCATGCATGAAGTGACTAAATCGTTTTCTACGCTACTCATTTTGCTACATTAAATGGAGAAATATGATTCGATTTTTTATTTCTAAGTTTTAATCAGAAATATCAAAGGAACAGATTTTTTTTCTGCTGGAATAATAAAATCTGTTATAATGTTTCAATAAATGATGTTCGACATTAACATTTAAAATACCCATATTAGGACATACCAAAGGGGAACACGAGTTGCCTTGACAGGGCTCCCATTGGTCAAACTGAGACAATTTGAACATCAGAAATAATAATACTGGTAATGGTTTATATTATATTGAATATAAAAAGAATTCCTGAAGATCCTCATCCAGTGTCTTCTTATTATGCCTCTCTTGTCTTTTTTTAGGGAAATTTAAAAAAAGAAAGAAAAAGTCCTTAAGTTCGGACCTATGCTAGAGTTATATTTCTGAGAAGCATCTGAGACAAATGTGAATTTTCATCCCTTTTCTGAGTGACTTTTTATTTTTGGCTGCCAGCTCTCTTCACTTCTTATAGGTTGGTGCCTTTGCCTGCCTCTTTGTCTCTTCATTCTCTGTCCCTCCCCATAGCCATGATTGGGATTGTGAATGTCACTTACTGATATTTCTGAGTCAAAATGGTGGCATGGTGGGTTACTAACTGCTTTGTTCAAGAACCATCTGCAATTACATTCAAAGTGTTTACCCTTTTGGACCCAAATTTAAATCCAAAATTGGATTTACCAATTAAATTTAAAAGGGAGCTGAGTGAGGTGTTGTGTGCCAGTAGCTCTGGCTGCTTGGGAGGCTGAGGCAGGAGGATGGCTTGAGCCCGTGAGTTTGAGGGTGAACACTGTTGGAGAAGCTGTTCAGTCAGCAAGAGAAGGGGCCTCCGGAAGAAGCAGAGATGTTTTGCCCACAGATCATTGCCATGGGTCTTCCCCTTCCTTTTAGTGATTGCTTCAGTGAACTGGGTAATCAGAATGCCCAAATGAGTGCAGTTTCATTTGATGATTTGAACAAAACTTTGTATAGAAGCTTATATCAAGATATAAAGATCATGGATGCTTGCAGATACAATGAACTACAAATGAACATTTGAGGTCAGCCATCCATCAGACATAGTCAACAAACAACGTGGATGGAAATTGGCTAGTCTCTTCTGTACACAGAAAATGATTATTGATGAAACAAGACATCAGCCCATCCCATGTGCTCCTTAACTATAAACAAGAAACAATGTCTGAAAGCATGAGGAACATTTATACAAGATGGATAATGGTAGAAGATGCGTTAAATATTTAATCCAGCCAGAATGCCAAGTTAAGATTCAGCTTGGATTTAAAAACAGAAACATTGTTTTTCAAGGCCTCAGAGTATAAGTTCTGTGTATTACAGGAAAACTTCTATGCTTAGTTGGATGAAGAAGAACCTGGCTTTCTTTTTCTGAATGTGCTATGACCTTGGCAAGATCAACTTTATACTTGGGCTTCAGTTTGTCAACCCATGCACTCACTGGATTATTCAGAAGGACAGTTTCCTAGGCAAGTCCCATCCATGTGGTCACCATCCAAACCTCCCTATGAGGAACACAGGCTCAAGGATGCCGAAACAGAATCTCAACCTGCTGTTTTGGAAACTCCAAAAAAACCTATCAGATGCTGTCCAGCAGGAAATTGTTGACATGAAGTCTGAGGGATAGGCCACTATAATTCAGCATCTGGAACAGACCATTGAGGATCTGAGGACCAAAATAGCTAAACTAGAGAGGCAGTGTCCCACCCTGGACACAGAGGTGGCCAGTGGTGGTCAAGGGCTTGAGAATGGAGTGACAGCCTCAGAAGATGTCTCGAAGCTCTGTTTTGAAGAAAAAGAAGTATGGCATCAAAGGATTTTAGAGACAAAATCAATACAGACTTCCTCGACAGAAGAGGTTGGGGTACTGACACTGCCTCCTGTGGACCGCTGCCGGGGGATCCTCCTTCCCTCCCTGGGGCTGAAAGTGGAACTCAGACAAAATTATGTTCAGCGATTTCTTTGAACGTGTCTCCAAGGCAAATATCAGTCCAGCTCAATAGCCATCAGTCCACACAGAGCAACTCACAGCCTCCACCACCTCCATGCCTTCTGTGGTCTCATGGTCAAGGACAGCCTGGGTCACAGCCGCACCATACTTCTATTTCTACTGAGTTTGACACCAGCCGTGAACACTCTGTTTTCTCTGCCTTTGAAAACAGCTGTAACAACCCTTCCCCAACACCTCTGCCTTGCACAGAGTCCTCCAGCTCCATGCCTGGCCTGGGCATGGTGCCTCCCCCACTTTGCTCTCTCCCTGACATGACAATGCCTACTCTGCACAGTACAGCCATTCCCCCACCTCCTCCTCTGCTGGGTACAGAAATGTTGCCACCCCCTTTCCCTCCTCTACTCAGAGTGAGAATACCTCCTCCACTTCCTCTACCCGGAGTAGGAATACCTCGCCGCTCCCACTTCCTGGAGTGGGCATACCGCCTCCTTCCCTTCTTCCCAGAGCTGGAATACCCACTCTGTCCCCTCTACCTGAAACAGGATACCTCCTCCTCCCCAACTCCCCCTCTACCCAGAGCAGGGATACCTCCTCCACCCCAACTTCCAGGAGGAGGAATAACTCCTCCACCCTCTCTACCCAGAGCAGGAATACCTCCTCCGCCCTCTCTACCCCTTCTACCTGGAGTGGGCATAACCCCTCCACCCCCTCTACCTGAAGCGGGAATATCTCCTCCACCCCGACTTCCCAGAGCTTGAATACCTCCTCTGCCCACTCTACCTGGAGTGGTAATACATCCTCTGCTACCTCTACCTGGTGCTGGGATTTCCCCACCTCCTCCCTTGTCCATATGGGTATTCCACCTGCTCCAGCTCCCCCTCCCCCTCCACGTGGGACAGAAATCCCCCCACCCACTCTGCTTCCTGCATTAGGCCCTCTACTCCTCCCAAAAGTTGGGAGGAATACTTTACCAACACCACAGGTGTGTGGATTTCTTTCTCCTCCATTGCCAAATGGCTTGCTTGAATTAGGGATGAATCAGGACAAAGAGAGTAGGAAGCAGCCCATGGAGCCTTGTCTACCAATGAAGCCTCTTTACTGGACAAGAATTCGACTACATAGTAAAATAGACTCCAGTGCTTCACTTATTTTGGGAAAAAATTGAAGAGCCGTCTATAGATTGTCATGAATATGAGCAATTATTTTTTTAAACTGCTGTAAAGGAGAGAAAGAAACCTATCTCTGACACAATCTCAAAGACAAAAGCTAAACAATGCTAAAAGCACCAGCACACTCTGTGGATGGAGCCAGAAATCAAATCTTGTCTCTGTGAAAGGGCCAGAAAGAAACATCATGTCATTGGCCAGAGAGCAGGGAGTGAAGCAAAATGCTTGAATACTGAATTACCATGTACTGAATCATTAAAAGTTTATTATGTGAGTCTCTTCAATAAACATATGCTAGGTGATACAAAATTAAGAAAAAAAAGAATTCCTGAGTCAACAGTAATACTCAAAACAAAATAAGAAAAAGGAAAGCTCTTCATTGCAGAAACTTGCTATCTAATAAAATAAAATCACCAATGTCATTTGCAACCAATAACATAATTATTGATTTAGTCAAGCATCATCAACAGATGCTAAAACCATTAGGTGAAGTGTAGTAGGAGGCCAAGATAGTAATGTATTCTCATAGTATGAAGGCACAAGTTGCTTATTAATTGCAATGGGAAAATTATCTCTGTAATGAAGAAAGCTAGAAAACACCATCTTAATCCAGTCTTCAAACTTAGCATAACAATAATGAGACAAACTGCCATTACGTGCTTTCTGATACACTATAATGGAAAGCACACACATTATATTTGTAGAATTCTTATAAAATGATGTATAACATGAATATAATCACAAAGAAACAGATAAAAATGTGAGCCATTCTATAAGACAACTGACCTGAATTCTTTAACGTATCACCATCACAAAAGACCAAAAAGAGTGGTAGAATTTTTTAGCTTGATGGAAGCTAAGGAGATATGATCATCAAATGCAATAAGTGACCCTCAGTTGGATATTGGGGTAGAAACAAAAGTTTGCAAAACAGCATTTGGGGAAATTTGAATATGGACTCTGTGTTTACTATAATTGTATTATTGTTAAAATTCTTGGGTGTGGTAGTACTCTGGGGTTGGTTATGAAGTAGGATGTCCTTAATTTTAGGAGATAAAGAATAAAGTATTTATGATCTGTCATCATATCTACAATTCAATTTCAAGTGCATCAGCAAAGATAATGCCATAGATATAGGCATAGGTCCAGAAAATGTCTTTAAATGTTTTTAAATAGCCATCTTTTGATGAAAGTTTTTATTATTATGTTGTGGCATTCTCAGATTTTCTCAGCTGCTTGATTACAAAATGCAGTCTGAAAATGGATCAACCCTTTTCCATACCATAGGTAGATTATGAAGTTAAAAAGAAAAATCGTCTTATTTTATCTTTATATGTTAACAAAAATGTGGACCATGCTCAGCATTCAATACTAAAAAAAGAACAGAAAGGGTTTGGAGGAAGGAAAGGAGGTATAATATAAGCAGAGTTTCAGAAGCAAAAGCGACACTATCTGGAGAAAAGGAAAGGAAAATTTTGCAGTTTTTCCTCTTGTTTTTATCCTACACGAAAGTAACCATTTTTGTATGTATTATTCACTACTCTGTTCTAACTACCTAGAATAGTGCTGCCACAAAATAGATGATAAATGGATATTTGAAAGAATATGAGGTTATACTAAGTGCCTTTATACAAACTATCTCATTTAAATTATACACACACACACACACACACACACACACATATATTTGGCCATTGGAAGCTCTTTCAGTGTATATATTCTCTTGCTACTCTTACTCTTGAAAATATCTTAATAAAGGCACTTTAGCAAGTTAATAACTACAAAATCTTCTCACTCTGAAGTAATATTCCTCTGGATTTTCTACTTAAATCTTCTTTAGATTAATATCAGATGGCCCTTGTGACATATATTGCAAATGATTGCTGGCATCTGGATATTTTTCTTCTGAGGCCCATGTGAAAATTATTCTTCCCTATCTTTTTAAAGACAAATATAACTAGATGACTAGTTCTGGCTAATGAGAATGGGCCATGATGATGTGTGTCAGTATGAGACACATCAGTTCATCTCATCTCCTGCCTTGGTGATCACTAGAACACTTCAATAGGATCTTTAACTTGGGCCCTTGAGTAACAACAATGAGAAAGGCCTTCCTGCTAATCTTTCTTAGAAATTAAACAAATAAATCCATCTTGTTTTATCCAATATGGTTTTTAGGGGATGGATATTTGAATACAGTTCCTAAACTTGCCTTTCAGCTGTCAACACCACAACTGGAGCAGGGCAATTTAGGTTACCTGTATTAGTTTACAACTTTCCTTCTCCTTTTTGAGCCTCCCTGTATCCTCTCTGCTGCTCAAGTTCAGTTAAAGATTTTGTTTATCTCACTGAAAAATCGAAAAAGTCAGAAAACAATTTCACACTGGCCCAGTACCACTAAATCGGACTTTCTTTTCTCCCCATTTTGACTATGATTGAACAGTCTGTGGTACTTCTATCTAAGCCAATTTCTCTATTTACACACTAGATTCCATCTCCTCTTTCTTACTTCATGGCATTTTTCTGAAGATGTTTCCTTCTCTTATGCATGATTGCTTTTCCCTTTTCTAATGGATCAACTTCCATCATCATACTATGTTCTGGTTACCTCTCCTAGCTAAAATAAATCAAAATCCTGCCAGGAAGGGGAAAATATTTTCCACCTTCCTCATCAGTCACTGAGTTTTTTTCAATTTATATTTTTATCATAAAACCTATTAATATAATGCCATGCCTGTCATATTTGCAAAATATGCACCTGAGCTATGATCACCACCTTGACAAGTACAACAAAATTTCCCAAATGTAATCCATTCTAAACAAGGCAAGAATAATCACACAATTCTTAATATGTTCCATCCACATTAACTACATGAAATATTCATATTCAACTTTAATATAATTTTGTTTAGAATAATTTTAGATTTACAAAAATGTTGTAAGGACATCCAGAGAGTTCTCATATATTCTATACTAAGTTTCCTCTATTATTAACTTACATTAGTGTGATATATTTGTTACCATTAGTATTGATACACTGTTACTAACCAAAGTCCATACTTTATTCAGATTATGTTGGTTTTTAGCCCTAGTTCCTTTTCTTGGGAATGAAATTGGAACCCAAGATCTGGGCTCTGTATGTGCTCATTGCTGTATGGGTGTTATTATTTTCAGGCCCTTTTAGCTAACAGAGCAAGGAAATATATGTGCATGTACTAACCTGTGTATATACACATATCTACAAATCTTTTTACATCCCAGGTTCCCATTCAAGTTATCATATTACATTTAGTCATCATGTAGTCCTCAGGCTCCTCTATCCCGAGATAGTTTCTCAGACTTTCCATGTTTTTGTTGAACTTTGACAGTTTTGAGGAGTATTGATCAGGTATTTTGTAAAATATCTCTCCATTTGGATATTTATGATGTGTTTCTCCTTATTAGACTGGGGTTATGGGTTTTGGGAGGAAGACCACAGAGGTAAAGTGTTATTCTCATCACATCATGTCAAGAGTTCAAGGTATCATCATGCCTTATCACTGCTGATATTAACCTTGATTGCCCAGTTGAGGTAATATTTGTCAGGTATCTCCACTGTTAAGTAACTCTTTTTCCCCTATCCATATTGTATTTTTGGAAGGAAGTCACTATGCACAGCCCATACTTAAGAGATTGGAAGTTATGTACCATCTTCTTATTTTAGAAATATAATCTCACTCTATTGCCCAGGCTGGAGCACAGTGGTACAGTAATAGCTCTCTGTAATCTCAAACTCCTGGACTCAAGCAATCCTCTTGCCTTGGCCTCCCAAAGAGCCAGAATTACAAGTGTGAGCCACCATGCCTGGCAATGTCACCTTCTTGAGAGGAGGAAAGCTTATAGAATGTATTTGGAATTTTTCTGCCCAGAAAATTTGTCTATTCCCTTCCATTTACTTATTCATTCAATCATTTATTTCATTATGGTGTCTTTAATACTACATTGTGTATTTTGTTGTTCAAATTGTTCTGGCTTAGGCCATTGGAAGCTCCTTCTGTAGGCTCCTGTATCACTTTGACATAACTGTATTGTGGAATTTTTTTTTTTTAGCATTACCTTATTTCTTGGCACCATAAAATGTGCCAGGATCGTCCTGTAATTTCCCAGCCTCAGTTCTATAATCAGCTATTTCTCTAAGTAGCCCTGGTTCCTTTTCTTGGGAATGATAAAGAAACTAAGATTTGGGCTCTGGATATGGTCATTGCTACATGGGTGTTATTATTCTCAGATGTTTTAGCTAACAGAGCAAGGAAATATATGTGCATGCACTAACCTGTGTATATACACATATGTATAAATATTTCTGTGTGTATTCATTTGTATCTATAGTAAATGAAACATAATTTATAGTAATATCTCAAACTTTAATCTAATACCACACAGATTATTCTAGTTTTTCCCTCTTGCTTATCTATATCCTCTCCCTCCAATAATGAAAAATCTTAGTCCCACCATCTGACAACCATGTCCTTATTTTTTCAATTCCACTATATATGTATAGTAATTTCAGAATTGTTAACACATACCCCAGAAGAAATAATGTTATTATTCTTACTAGGGTACAGTTGCTTTTGTCTTGTCTTAAATTCTCTACCCATTTCCAAAGTGACTTGAGTAAGCACCTCCCACTTCCAATCCCACTCACTTCAATAAGGTTATTTCATACATTTGTAATGCAGACTCTATAACTATATGCATTTCATCCTGGGATTTCCCTAATCATTTAAATATTTTTAAAATTTGCAAACATTAAGGCTCATTCTTTGTGCTATAAAACTCTACGGAATTTGTCAAATGCACAGGGTCATGAACTCACCACCACAATGTCATACAGAATAGCTTTATCACCCTAAAAATATCCCTTATATCTCACCTACTCAACATTCCTCCATTCCCAAATTCTTGGTAGCAAGTGCTGATATGCTTGTCATCTTTACAGCTTTTCCTTTTCAGGAATGTAATATAAAGTGAATCGTAGTATATGTAGTCTTTTCAACCGTTCTTTCCTACTTAGTAATGTGCACTTAAGATTCATTATGTCTTTGCTTATATTGATAACTTATCCTTTTGTATCACTGAATAGTATTCCACCATATGTTTGTAACACATTTTATTTGTCTATTTTCTTTTTTGACAGACATCTAGGTTGCTTTAAATTTTTGGTGATTACAAATAAAGCTGCTATAAACATTAATGCACAGGTGTTCATGTGGACATTAGTTTTCAAATCCATTAGGTAGATACCTAGAAATCTGATTGCTGGGACATTTGGTAAGACTATTTTTTGCTTTGTAAGAAATTGCCAAATTGCATTTCGAAAGAGGCTATATCCACATCATATTTTATAAAAAGGAAAAAAAACTGCTTTGGATGTTTAGCCTTTGCAAGTGGATTTCATATTAATGGAAATGGATTCATTAATAACAGTGAATTGAATAAGACATATCTCAGGCTTGCCCCATGGGACATTTTTCACAGAACAGTGCCAACATACTCACCCTTAATGTGTCCACCCAACCATCAGCTTTTGATATTGAGGCAATTTGGCTCATAGCCAGATGGTGTGAAATAGCTTTGTGCATTAGAACAGAAAAAATTTCTGGAGCCCCAGTGCTCATAATTTGCCAGATTCTGTGGAGATAAAGCAGTGTATTATAAGGGAGAGCTTTGAACTTCCCCATTCTGCATCTCAGCAGTGAAAAGGAAGACAGCAGTGTTTTTTTGTTTTTGTTTTTGTTTTCCCAATAGAATCTGCTCTGTCCACAGTCAGCTCACTAAAGGAAAAAATGAAAATCAAGTATTTCACATGTATGAATCTGAAATATAAGGAATGTTAAGCCTGTCAAAGCTTGGACTATAATACTCCAAATCATAGCACCTTAGCATACTGAGTACTTTGAGCTGAAAGAAATTCAGCAGGCTGCAGAAGGAGGAAGTTGTCACTGACTTTCTCCTTTTCTCCCTCCCTACTTTCTCCCCCTGAAGTGGGTTACAAGACTAGTATTTCCCTTTTAAAAAACAAGCCATCAAACATGAGAAAGTCACTTTCTGACCTCTTCTTTCTCCTTAAAGATGCTCAGGTGACAGGTGTCCTGCTTCCTAATGGGGAGATAAAATGTCATACAGAGATACAGGAAAGAACCTGAACAAACAGGCCTGGATGAAGTTTCCCCTAGTTTTATTTTCAGGCCTGGCCAGGAACCCCAGGAAAGTTGAAGATTCATGCCACTATTCTAATTATAAAATCTCGAATTAATATAGGAGTTAATAAGAAAATATTTAGGCAGTTAGTAAGGCTAAAAGAGTTATTGGTGGAATTTCTTTTTAATAAAAAGCAGCCCCAAAATCATTTCTTTTCTAACAAAAAGCAGCCTCAGAAATCAAGCTGCAAGCATAGATAAGCAAGCTGGAAGCTTGCATAGGTGAATGCCAGCAGCCATGCCAATAGAAAAGGGATACCTGGAAGCCAGGTACAATTAACATGGAGGTTTTCTCTTCCCTTTTCTTTGTAGCCATGTATGCAGGTGTCATGGCGCCGGTGAGGTAGGGGCGCCATCTGCATAATAAAAGATTAGGGCAGGAGGCCAGCCGCCTTGCATGCTATGTAAATGGCACACCTGTTCCAACCAATCTACTATGCCCTGTGTAAATTAGACACCACCTCCTCAAGCCTATCTATAAAACTAACGGCATCTCATCCCAAACCGGGAAACCCACTCTGGCCCCCTTCCTTTCCACAAGGAAGATCTCTTCTTTCTTTGGTCTATTAAACTTCTGCTGTTAAATCTACTCCTTATATGTATCAGCATCTTTGATTTCCTTAGCACGAGACAACGAACCTTGGGTATTTTCCCAAAGAAACAATACTGCTTCACAATCACTTAGAAAGATATACTAGATTCATGTCTTCAGTTGTCCCTTCTCCTGCCCTTTGCCCATCATTTGGATCCTTATGGATTAAAGCTGCACTATTGAAACTTTAGCCAGCATCACAATCACCTAGAAGGCCTACTAAAGCACAGATGGCTAAGATCTCATCTTGAAGTTTCTAATTCAGAGCTCCAAGGTGGAGTCTGAGAATTTTCTTTTCTAACATATTCCCAGGTCCTACTGATGCAGTTGGTCTAGGGTCCACATACTGAACAACACTAGATTAAGGTACTGCATTCGTATGATTTAAAAGCCTTTTGATAGTTTAATTAAATAATTTATATTTATGTAGTTTGAAATGTCACATTTTAAAATTTATAAATGGAATACTACTTTACATAAAGCAAACCCAGTAGCCATTTTTTAGTAGACAAGTAGCAAAGAAAGTATCTGAATGCCCTGGATTTAAATTAAATGGAGGTAGGTAAACATATAAAAAAAAAACACAAATTATCTCATCATTAATATCTCACACAACCAACATTATATAAACAATCCCAAGTTATCTGATGGTGTTTATTGGAGTGAATGAGCTACTAGTTGCAGCTATAATATTTACTATAATTTCTGATGATCTCTTAGTTTATGAGAACAATGCCGCAGCACAGGTACTAGATTAAATTAGAAAAGGAGGAAGTTGATTGTAAATTTCTATTCTTCTTCTTTCTAAGTTCCTCTCTCCTGGCATTAATAGGCATCTCCATGCTGTGCATTCCCCCCAGAGTTGTAGTCTCTTCTTTGTACCTGTCCAAACATATGAACTCAGATATGTTTTCATATTATGTAAATTTAGTAATATTATTCTTCTTTTCTGTGAATCCATGAGTTGTTTTCTTTCTTTAGCCCCTTTCTAAGATTTCTACTTCATCTGTTGTTTAGGAATCCAGATATTTCTTCTTTCCTTGAAATTTTATCTTAACTATTTTCTTTTTTATTACTATTATTTTATTTAAGGTACACAACATAATGTTTTAACATTCTGATTATTTTTTTCAAGGCTAAAAATGTATTTTACAAAACTGAGATCACACTATTTAAATATTTTTGACTAGATTTTTTAAAAATTCACCAACATTTCTTAAAAATCTTTACACATAAGTAAAATTTTATAGATTTTATTAATTTTATTGGATGCATATAATTTTATATTCTTTATAGAAAAATTAAACATGTTCCAAGTAAGTAATTTTTTCAGTTCAGAATTATGCAAAATAAAAAATAAAAGTTATCAGAGAGTGTCATAAGCAAGGTGGCTGAATAGAAGATTTCAGCCTTTATACCCCCACAGAAACATCAATTTTTAACAATTCACAGATGGGAATACCTCTGTGGGAACCCAGGAGTCTGGTGGAGAGATTTCAGGACCCCATCAAAGCAAAACGTCTGGGAAAGGGTTCACTGAAGAGGATAAGAAGAATAGTTTCTCTTTACATACATCACCCCTCCCCAGCGTGGCCCTGCACAGTGCCAAGGGAGGTCTCTTTGTCCTGTGATTTCTCCCACACAGGGGGAAGTAAAACACAGGAGGACACCTAGCTTCCTCAGCATTGTAGGATATTGCTCAAGAGACTCACTTCTGCCTTGCCCTACCTAGATCACAGAGGGGCTGGGAACAGCTAAATAATAGTGGGGGAGGTAGGAGCATGGAAAAGGGGTGGAAGCTCATAGCAACCACACCACAGTTCTTAAACAGCCAAAGATCTTACTAACTGGCTGATGCTTCACCAAGAGGCCCACCCACAAACTCAGTGGAATGCCTCACCTACTGTCTCCCTCTCACTTGGCTGATACCCTTTCTCTAGCATTCCACACACATACACCTGTCAATCAAAAATATTTTAATAGCAAATTGTCCTTCAGAATTGAAGGGGACATGAAGACTTTCCCAAGAAAACAAAAGCAGAGCAAATTCATCACAATTAGATTTGCCCTACAAAAATGCAGAAGGAGTTCTTGAAGTTGAAACAAAAGAACACTAAATAGTAGCATGGAAATATATGGAAATATAAAACTTACTGGTAAAGGTAAGAAAATATAAGTATTCAAATTCAGAATGCTCTCATAGTATAATGGTGGTACATAAATCTCTTTAACACTAGTATAAAACTCAAAAGACAACAGTATAAAAATATCTATAGATACAAAAATTTGTTAATGAATTGATATGATTTGGATCTGTGTCCCCACCCAAACCTCATTCTGAATTGTAATCCCTAATGTTGGAGGTGGAGCCTGGTGGGAGGTGATTGAATCATGGCAGCAGATTTCCAAGAATGGTTAAGCACCATCCCTTTGGTACTATTCTCATGGTATAAGTGAGTTATTATGAGATCTGGTTGTTTAAGTGTATAGCACCTCCCCAGTCTCTCTCTTTTGGTGCTCCAACCATGTGACCTGCCTGCTGCCTCTTTGCCTTCCATCACGATTGTAAGTTTCCTGAGGCCTTCACAGAAGCTGGGCAGATGCCAGCATCATGCTTCCTGTACAGTCTGTGAAACTGTGAACCAATTAAACCTCTTTTATTTATATATTGCCCAGTCTCAGGTGCTTCTCTATAGCAATTAGTAAATGGTCTAATACAGATAAACATTATAAAAAGATGTAAATGTTAACATCAATAAAGTAAAATATCTGCAAGGGAAAGTAAAAGTATAGAAATTTTGTGCATAATTGAAGTTGAGTTGTAACTAACTTATAATAGATTGTTATAAGATATTTTATGTAAGATTCATGGTAATCACAAAGAAAAACATCTGTAATAGGTACACAAAAGATAAAGGAATCAAAACATAACATTACCAAAAACAAAGAAATCAAATCACAAAGGAAGATTTCAAGAGAGGAAGAAAGAAACTGCAAAACGGTCAGAAAATGATTAAAATAACAATAGTGCTTACCTAACAATAATTACTACAAATGTAAATGTTGATGGAGATAAGTGGCTTCTGCACCAATGCCAGATAATGAGGAAGAAGATGTAGAAGAAGCAGTGCCAGAAAACACATTGACATTAGACTATCTGGCAGAAGGGTTCTGATTATTCAAGACTGTTTTGACTTCTTCAGTAACATAGATCCTTCTATGATACAAGCACTAAAACTAAAGCGAATAGTGGAAAAAGGACTGGTATCATATAGAAACATTTTTAGAGAAAAGAAAAGGCAAAAATGTCAGACAGAATTTGCATGTATTTCCATAAGGTTACACCAAGTGTGCCTGCCCCTCCTGCCTTCCCTTCCACCTTCTCTAACTCTTCTGCCTCTACTACTCCTGAAACAGTAAGACCAACTTCTCCTCTTCCTTCTCCTTTTCGGCCTACTCAACATGAAGATTATAAGAATGAAGATCTTCATGATGATCCACTTCCATTTAATACATAGAAAATACATTTTTTTCTTTTTCATGATTTTCTTAATAACATTTCCTTTTCTCTGGTTTACTTTATTGTAAGAATACAATATATAATACATATAACCTACAAAATATGTGTTAATCAACTGTTTATGTTATTGGTAAAGCTTCCAATCAACAGTAGGCTATTAGTAGTTAAATTTTGGGGGAATCAAAAGTTGTATGCAAATTTTCAACTATGTAGGGGGCTGGCACCCCTAATCCCTGCATTGTTAAAGTGTCAACTGTATATGCTGCCTACAAGACACTCATTTTAGCTTTAAAGTCATACATAGGCTGAAAGTGAAGGGATAAAAAAAAAATGTTCCATGCAAATGGTAAACAAAAGACAGTAGGTATGATTGTACTTAGACAAAATAGACTTTTAGTCAAAAACTGTAAAAAGAGACCAAAATGTCATTATATAGTGATTAATAGGTCAATTCATCAAGAGGATATAATAATTGTAATTATATATGGACCCAACATTGGAGCACCTAAATACATATAGCAAATATTAGCAGAGCTGAAGGTCTTAATAAATAGCAAAACAATAATAGTAGGGGACTTCAGTATGCCAATTTCAACATTAGATAGACTATCCAATATAAAATCAAAAAAGAAAAAGGAGAATTGAACACTATAGACTAAATGGACCTAGCAGACATATTCAAATTCAGAAGGTTCCATCCAAGTGCAGCAGAATACACACTCTTCTCAAGTACACATGGAACATTATCCAGAAGAGATCATAGGGTGCAAAACAAATCCCAACAATACATACTACAAATAAGTGGTGGTCAAAACAGTATGATACTGTAAAAACCCAGAGAAATAAACCAATGGAATAGAATGGAGAGCCCAGAAATAAGGCCATCAGCAAAAAGTAAATAACCAACAAAATGAAAATGTAACCTACAGAATGGGGAAAGATATTTGCAAACCACATATGTGGTGAGGGGTTAGTATCAAAAATGTATAACAAACTCACACAACTCAATAGCATAGAAATAAATACCCTAATATAAAAATGGGCAAAGGACCTCAATAGATACTTTTTTCCAAAGAAGATGCAAAACAACTTGATAACTTGATGGCTTGATATACATACGCATTATAAAATAATCACCACAATCAAACTAATTAACATATCCATCACTTCACAGAGAAATCTTGTGTGTGTGTGTGTGTGTGTGTGTGGGTGTGTGTGTGTGTGCTGAGTATACTTTGAATCTATACTCTTAGCAAATTTCAAGTATCAGGTACAGTATTTTTACCTACAATCACTATGTATCAGTTCATTCAGGCTGCTATAACAAAAATACCATAGATATGGTGACATAAATAACAGAAATGTATTTCTTAACATTCTTGAGGCTAAGAAATTCAAATCACCTGCAAATCCAGTGTATAGTGAGGACCCAATTACTGGATTCTAGAAAATCATGTATTCCTAGTCTCCTTATAGTCAGAAGGGCCTAAAAAGCTCTATGGAATCTCATTTTTGAGGGCTCCAGCATCATGACCTAAGTACCTCCCAAAGGCTCCATTATCTATCATATTAGATCTTAGGTTTCAAAATATGAATTTGGGAGGCACACATAACAGCAACATGCTATACATTATGTAAATACCACTTTTTCTTTTTCCATTTATTCATTGGTGAATACTAAGGTTGTTTCCACATCTTGGGTATTGTGAATAATGTTTCAATGAACATAAGATTGCAAATATCTGTTAGGGGATATTGACTTTAACTCCCTTGGATAAATACCGGGAAGTGGAATTCATGGGTCAAACGGTAATTATATTTCTAATTTTTTGAGGAATCTTCATATTGTTTTCTATAGTGGCTGTTCTCATTTATATTCCCACCAACAGTGCACAAGGGCCTCCTTTTCTCTTAACTCCCCAACAGCACTTAATTTTAAATTTAACAACAGACACGCTAACAGCTATGGGGTGATGTTTCAGCATGTGTTTTATTTGTATTTCTCTAATGATTAGTGATGTTGACCACTATCTCATAAAACTATCAGCCATTTTTATGTCTTCTTTGGGAATATATTCACATCATTTTGCCATTTAAAACTTCCTTCCAGTTGCAATTTTAAAGGTCCTTATGTATTTCAGATATTAGCCCCTTATTAGATATATAGTTTACATATATTTTCTTTTATACTGTAGGCTCCATTTTTCTTTTATTGGTAGTTTTCTTTCCTGTGAAGAAGCTTTTTAGTTTAATGTTGCCCCATTTTTAAATTTTTGCTTGTTTTTTTAATCCAAAAAAAATTTCAGGCTTAAGGGAAAAGCAGTAGGTGTAATAATGTCCCCACCAAGGATGTCTAGATTATTCCTAGAACTTGTAGATATGTTGGGTTACATGGCAAAACGGGAATTAAGGTTGCAGGCAGAAATAAGATTGCCAGTCATTTGACCTTAAAGTAGGGAAATTTTTCTAGATTACTTAGTTTGCTCCAGTATAATCACAAAGGTCCTTATAAGTGCAGAGAAACGCTAAAGAGGAAGTTAGAGGAAGAAGTAATTATGGAAGAAAAGTATGGAGAGATATTCAACACTTCTGTCTTGAAAGGTGGAGGAAAAGTCCAGGAACCAAGGAATGAGACCGACCTCTAAAAGATAAAAAACATGGAAATGGTTCTCTCCAACAACCCCCAGAAAGGAATGTAGTCCTGCTGACAACCTGAATTTAGCTTCTGAACTACAAAACTGTAAAACAATAAATTTGTGTTGTTTTAAGCAACTACATTTATAGTAATTTGTTACAGCAGCAATAAAATCTAATACTGAGAATGAAACACATTGCTAATTTAAGCACATAGGGAATAAAATACATTTTCAGTTTCTAATGTTAAAAATGTTACCAAACATAATAAAGCAAAATTACAATGTGTAATTGGATTAGTATATTTATTATAATCAGCATTATTAATAAATTGTCATTGTGCTTATTACTCTATACGTGTCAAAAGGGAAAGTGGATGGTGTTAGAAGAATATTTGTCTGTCTTTCCAGAATTTTAATTAAACAGATTTAAATATAAAAAATAAAGACAGCAATAATAAAAAAAAGAAGACAGAGGTTGAATTTTCTCCAAGAAAATTTAAGACAATGAAGCTGAGAGGAATAGATTCCTGAAAACCCCTCTGTAAGTATGCCCATGATTTAAAATTCAAGATTTAATGGGGAAATGAAGTAGTGTGTGTTGGAAAGGATGATGGAGCTTGAGTATGAATCTATGTAATCCATAAATAACATATTAATATTCATTAAAATTAATTAGTAAAGAAAATACAGTAAATAAACAATCAATGGTATTTTACATGTTAAACTAGAGGCAGTAGGATACAATTAATTTTCAGTTACTCATTCTTAATTGCAAGAAACTTGTTTGTATATTTTTCCCTCACATTTGAGAAAAGGTGCTTGAAATATAATTTTTCTTATTGATTCATATCCTTAAGAGACTTTTTTTTTCTCATTCAGTATCTTGGTCTTCATTACTCTTCTGATTTT
Organism: Cacajao melanocephalus; assembly: GCA_963573385.1. Lineage (NCBI taxonomy): Eukaryota > Metazoa > Chordata > Mammalia > Primates > Pitheciidae > Cacajao > Cacajao melanocephalus. Next base: position 34,812 of record CAUYLG010023467.1, on the reverse strand, counting down.
ATTACTTAGAACCCTTGATCTTAGTAATGGAATATCTTTTTACATATTTGTCTTTAATTTCTTCAATGCGTACAAATGGGCCACAGGTGTATGAAAAGGTGCTCAGTGTAACTAATCATTACTGAAATCCAAATCAAAATCACAATGAGATTTCACCTCACATCTGTTAGGATAGTTATTACAAAAAAAGACAGGAGCTAACAAGTGTTGGCAAGGATATGGTAAAAAGGAACCCTTCTACATACACTGTTGGAGAGATGTTTCTAGGGGTCGCTCACATTTCTTGATTTCTAGGCTTTGACCTCACCTTCCAACCCAGCCACATTGCATCTCTGTCTGTGCCTTTTTCCCATACTCACTTCTTCCTCTACCTCTTGATTGTTAACCCATAAGTCCCTCAATAGTCCCACTTTAATGCTTGGAATGAATAAATCTTTAAACAATCTGTACTCAATGTTCCTTAAGATTCCGTCTTAAAATGCATAATTAAATAGAAGTTAGTGTAACTGCCCAAAGGGTTTACCTTGCCCACTGCCTAGACAGAGCCAATTCATCAAGACAGGGGAATTGCAACAGAGAGAGAGTAATTCACGCAGAGCCGGCTCTGGTGTTTTATTATTACTAAAATCAGTCTCCCTGAGCATTCAGGGAGCAGAGTTTTTAATGATTACTTGGTGGGTTGGGGAAGCCAGTGAGCCAGGATTGTTGATTGGTCAAAGATGAAATCATAGGTAGTGGAAGCTGTCTTTTTGTGCTCAGTCAGTTCCTGGGTGGGGGGCCACAAGATCAGATGAGCCAGTTTATCAATCTAGATGATGCCAGCTGATCCATCAAGTGCAGGGTCTGAAAAATATCTCAAGCACTGATCTCAGGAGCAGTTTAGGAAGAGTCAGAATCTTGTAGCCTCCAGCTGCATGCCTCCTAAAACGTAATTTCTAATCCTGTGGCTAATGTTAGTCCTAAAAAGGCAATCTAGTCCCCAGGCAAGGAGGTGTGCTTTGGAAAAGGGCTGTTACCATTTTTGTTTAAACTATAAACAAAGTTTCTCCTAAAGTTAGTTCAGCCTATGCCCAGGAATGAACAAAGACAGCTTGGAGGTTAGAAGCAAGATGGAGTCGGTTAAGTAAGATCTCTTTCACTGTCTGTCATAATTTTGCATAGGCGGTTTCATTAGCGCAAACATTCATTATAATATTGTATTAGAAGAAGACTGGAAACCAGATGACGTAAGGTTGGTTTAGCTCAGTTATGATTTCAAAAATCCAGTCCCTAGTGATGTCTTGGACTTAACATGTTGGCTATTCACTTCTGTTTTATCTTCTCATATTTACAACATGGCCACCACAGCTGCATTTGTCACAAAGGGAATTTTTCCTCATGAATTACCTTTTAGTGAGGGATTTTTTTTCTTTCAAGAATGCCATCAGCAACCTTCCACTCAGGTCTTTTTCCTCCATATTTGTGGACATGTCAACACATAATTTCAAGAAAGACTGAGATATTGTTAGCCTCTATTTTTGGATGTGGAATACAGTATGTCATTAAGAAAGAATTGTAATGGGGACTGGAATGCATGGACACTTAGGCAAGAGGTCAGCCATGGTGGTAAAACAGAATTACCTTAGCCTATTCACGGATAATTTATATCAATTTTCTTTCACATTTTTCATTTTGCCATCTTTTATTAACATTATTTTTAATTGACAAATCATAATTATATAAACTTATGAGGTACAATGTGATGTTTTGATATATGTGTACAATGTGGAATGATTAAAACAAGCTAATGAAAGTATCGCTTTATTTGATTACAATTTTTGATAATGAGACACTTGAAATTTACTCTCTTAGCTATTTTTCCCATATTTTCTGACTGTTCTCTTGCTCTCAGGCCTTCAATTACTTTTGCAAATCAAAGAAAATGACCTAGGCAAGTCTTAATCATTTTAGGAGGTTTATATGCCAAAGTTAAAGACATACCTAAGAAAGAATACACCACCACAGGAAAAATTGTGGTCCATGCTTTTTCTAGAGTGTCTGGGGACCTTAATTTTTAAAGGGACAAGAACAGGTATCAGGAAAAGAGGAAGATTTTCTTGTGGGTAAATTGTGGGAGAGGTATGTAGCTTCTTTTTTTTTTTTTTTTTTTTTGGTAGGTATCTTATTTAGGAACAAAATGGGAGGCAGGTTTGCTTGACCTGGTTCTTTTTGCTTTTCCCTTTGGTTCAGTGAGTTTGGGGGTCCCAAGATTTATTTTCTTTTCATATTTTCTAATACTTTTTTTCAATGTGTTCTCTATTGGCCTAAAGTCCATGATCAGCCATTATGATAATTTCATCTTCTGCACTACTGAAAATCTTGCTCATTCTTGGAGTTTCAAGAGCTGCCTGACTGTGGAGGTAATTAAGTTTATATGAACTCCAAGAATGTATCTAATTTTATATCTTTAAGAGAACATTAATTACAAGTAACTAAAATGTTGGTCATTTTAGGATGAGGCGTTAAGCTAATTATTCTGTTACTAATATTTCAGAGTTGTTCCATAACATTTTTATTGAAACATTAAAGGCAGTATTTATATTATTAAAAAGATATATAAGGGGTATCCAATTGTAATAAATGGCAGCATATGCACACAAGACTGAAATTAAAAGATGAGGCCATGAGTTGATAATTTATGTAACATTCTGAAATTCACACTTGTTAAAAAGTTAAAATATTAAAGCTAATGGGCAAAATAATTTGGAAATGAAAATACTACTGATTTTTAATTTCACAAATAAGTTTTTGTTGGATGGAGGGGTCAGTTAAAATCCTAATATTTTACTCATAATTTATTTTGTTAATAATACTTCAGAACTAGTTTCTTGGTAGCTTTACCATTTTTCTATCAGTGAGTGGAATATTAGGTACAAACCTGAATATGAAGGTTTTATGACAGACAACTAAAAGTATTTAATATACACATTATAATTAGAACTCATTTGGAATTTGCAGGATTTTAGAAGTGTATGTGCTGTGTTCCTGAAATTATCACCTTGTTCTCTCTTTCAATTGAAATTGTATGTATAAAATATGCTCAGGTTTATACAAAGAATATATCAGTTGTTTGCATGCTAATCTGTCTGATGTTTGTTTATTTTAGAAGACAAGTTTAATTATGTTTAAATTTATATATTAAAAATTATGGGTCAGGCATGGTGGCTAATGCTTGTAATCTCAGCACTTTGGGAGGCTGAGGGGGCCAGATCACTTGAGGTCAGGAGATTGAGACCAGCCTGGCCAACATGATGAAACCCCATCTCTACTAAAGATACAAAAATTAGCCGGGCACGGTGGCAGGCACCTGTAATCCTAGCTACTGCAGAGGCTGAGGCAGGAGAATCACTTGTACCCAGGAGGTGGAGGTTGCAGTGACCCTAGATTGCACCACTGCACTCCAGCCTGGGCAACAGAGTGAAGCCTTGTCTCAAAAGAAAAAAAAAAAAAAAAAGGTAAAACAAATAAATAAATTATGGCGCAAATGGGCTACAAAATCTAGAAATCTATTTAAGCCACAAGGTATAGATTATGAGCCTGCCCTCTAAATGAAGTGGTAATAGATTGTATTGAACACCTTTAATTACGTGCTACTTTCTGACCTGCTGCTTTTTCTTCTGATTCAATCAATTTCTTAAGCTGGGGCTTCAAAATAATGGAATTATGATCAAGTAATGTTATTGCCACTCTCTTACAGAAAGTCTTCATAATTTAAACATATTGTAAAAATTATTTATTTTTCATAAAATATGAGCTTTGTTAATCTTACTTAGAATGAGAGCATATGTTATTCAAAAAGTCTAGGGTGATCTCAATGCACTAACACAAATATACAGGCAGACCTCATTTTATTGAATTTTGCTTTATTGCAATTTGCAGGTATTGTGTTTTTTACAAATTGAAGACTGTGGCAACCTTACTTCGAGAAAGTCTGTTGGCACCATTTTCCTAACAAGTGCTCACTTCCTGTTTCTCTGTGTCATTTGGATAAATCTCACAATATTTCAAGTCTTTTCATTATTATTATATCTGTTATGGTCATCTATGATCTGTGATCTTTGATGTTTCCATTGTAATTGTTTTGGGGCATGTATCAGTCTTTTCTCACACTGCTAATAAAGACATACCTAAGAATAGGTAATTTATAAAGGAAAAGGTTTAATAGACTTACAGTTCCACATGGCTAGGGAGGCTTCACAATCACGGCAGAAGAGGAAGGGGAAACAATACATGTCTTATGTGGCAGGGGAGCTCCCCTTTGTAAAACTCTCAGATCTCATGAGACTTATTCACTATCATGAGAACAGCATGGAAAGGACCTGTCTCAGTGATTCAATTACCTCGCACTAGGTTCCTCCTATGACGTGGGAATTATGAGAGCTGCAATTCAAAAAAGATATTTCAGTGGGGACATAGCCAAATCATATCAGGGCATCAGGAACCATACTTACATAAGATGCTAAACCTAATAAAAAAAAATGTGTGTTTTCTGACTGCTACACTAACTGGCTATTCCTCTGTCTCCCTCTCCTTAGGCCTCCCTGTTTCCTGACACACAATAGCATTGAAATTAGGACAATTAATAATCCTGCAATGGCCTCTAAGTGTTCAAGTGGAAGAAAAGTCGCACATCTCTCACTTTCAATCAAAAGCTAGAAATGATGACGCTTAGTGAAGAAAGCATGTGAAAAGCTGACATAGGCCAAAATCTAGATGTCTTGCACCAAGTTAGCCAAGTTGGGAATGCAAAGGAAAAGGTCTTAAAGGAAATTGAAAGTGCTACTGCAGTGAACACATGAATGATAAGAAAGTGAAACAGCCCTATTCCTGATGTGAAGGAAGTTTTAGTGGTCTGAATGCAAGATCAAACCAGCCACAACATTCCCTTAAGCCAAAACATAATCTGAACCAAGTCCCTAACTCTCTTCAATTCTATAAATGCTGAAAAAGGTGAGGAAGCTGCAGAAGAAAAGTTTGAAGCTAGAAGAGGTTGGTTCATGAAGTTTAAAGAAAGAAGCCATCTCCATAACTTAAAACTGCAAGGTGAGGCAGCAGATGCTGATATAGAAGGTACAGCAAGTTACCCGAAAGATCTAGCTAAGACCACTGATGAAGGCAGAAACACTATGCAACAGATTTTCAAGGTTTTAATGTAGATTAAACAGTCTTTTATTGGGTGAATATGCTCTCTAAGACTTTCATAGACAGCTGTCATCTCTGGTTTCAAAGCTTAAAAGGAAAAGCTGGCTCTCTTGTTAGGGGCAAACATATTAATGACTTCATGTTGAAGCTAATGCTCATATGCCATTCTGAAAATCCTAGGGCCCTTAGAATTATGCCATATGCTACTCTGCAATTGCTCTATAAATGAAACAATATAGCCTGGATAACAACACACCTGTTTGTAGGATGGTTTACTGAATCCTTTAAGCCCACCGTTGAGACCTAGTGCTCAGAAAAAAACAATTCCTTTAAAATTATGGCTGCACATTGACAATGCATCTAGTCCTCCAAGAGCTTTGATGAAGATACACAATGAGATTAAGGTTGTCTTCTTTTTAAAAAAATTTTGTCTAGCCTAGATTTTTTTTAATTTAACTTTTATTTTAAGTTCAGTGGTATATGTGCAGGTTTGTTATATAGGTAAACTTGTGTCATGGGAGATTGTTGTACAGATTATTTTGTTATCCAGGTATTAAACCTAGTGCCCATTGTTATTTTTCCTGATTCTCTCACTTCTCTGATCCTCCACCCTCAAATAACCTTGTTTCTATGTGCCCATGTGTTCTCATTTAACTCCCACTTACATGTGAGAACATGTGGTATTTAGTTTTCTGTTTTGCATTAGTTTGCTAAGGATAACGACCTCAGCTGTCATCCTTTTTGCTGCAAAGGACACGGTCTCATTCTTTTTTATGGCTGCATAGTATTCCATGTTGTATATCTATCACATTTTTGTTATCCAGTCTACAATTGATGGGCATTTAGGTTAATTCCATGTCTTTGCTATTGTGAATAGTGTTGCAATGAACACACTCATGCATATGTCTTTATAATAGAACAATTTATATTCCTTTGGGTATATACCCAGTAATGGGAGTGCTGGGTCAAATAATAATACTTTTTATAGGGTTTGAGGAATCGCCACACTCCCTCAATCACTGAACTAATTTACACCCCCACCAACAGTGTATAAGCTTTCCTTTTTCTCCACAACCTTGCCACCATCTGTTGTTTTTTTTTTACTTTAACAATAGCCATTCTGACTAGTGTGAGAAGGTATCTCATTGCAGTTTTGATTTGCCTTTCCCTAATGATCAACGATGTTGAACTTTTTAAAATATGATTCTTGGCCTCACATATGTCTTCTTTTGAAAAGTGTCTGTTTATATCCTCTACCCACTTTTCAGTTGGGTTTTTTTTTCTTGTAAATTTAAGTTCTTTATAGATGCTGAATATTAGACCTTAGTCAGATTCATAGTCTGCAAAACTTTTCTCTCATTTCATAGGTTGTCTGTTTACTCTGTTGATAGTTTTCCTTTGCTGTGCAGAAGCTCTTTAGTTTAATTAGATCCCATTTGTCAATGTTTGCTTTCGTTACAATTGCTTTTGGCATCTTTGTCATGAAACCCATGCCCATTCTTACGTCTAGAATGGTATTGCCTACGTTGTTTTCCAGGGTTTTTATAGTTTTGGCTTTTGCATTTAAGTCTTTAATTCACCTTGAGTTAATTTTTATATGTGGTATAAGGAAGGGGTAGCTAGTTATTCTAGCACCATTTATAGGGAGTTCTTTCCTCATTTCTTGTTTTTTTGTCATCTTTGTTGAAGATCAGCTGAAAGCATTCCCCTTAAAACCTAGCAGAAGACAAGGATGCCATCTTTCACCACTCCTATATAACATAGTACTGGAAGTCCTGATCATGGCAATAAGGCAAAAGAAAGAAATAAGTGTCATCCAAATACAAAGAGAGGAAGTCAAGCTATCCTTGCCTGCAGATGACATGATCCTATATCTAGAAAGCTCATAATCTAGACCTAAAATCTCCTTAAGCTGATAAACAAGTTCAGCAAAGTATCAGGGTACAAAATCAGTGCTCAAAAATCACTGACATTCGTATACATCAACAGTCAAGCCAAGAGCCAAATCAGGAATGTAATCCCCTTCACAATTGCCACACACACACACAAATAAAATACCTAGGAATACAAATAACCAGGGAGGTGAAAAATCTCCACAAAAAGAACTATAAAATACTGCTTAAAGAAATCAGAGATGACACAAACAAATAGAAAAACCTTCCATGCTTATAGATAGGAAGAATCAATATTGTTAAAATGGCCATGCTGCCCAAAGGAATATATAGATTCAGTGTTACTCCTATTAAACTACCAATAACATGCTTCACAGAACTAAAAATAAAAAACTATTTTAAATTCATTTAGAATTAATAAATATGCCCAACTAGCTGAGGCAATTCTAAGCAAAAGAATAAAGCTGGAGGCATCAAGTTGCCTAACTTGAAAGTGCACTACAGGGCTATAGTAACCAAAACAGCATGGTACTGGTACAAAAACAGACACATAGATCAATGGAACAGAAGAGAGAATCCAGAAATATGGCTGTACACCTACAATGTTCTTTCTTCAGTCCATGGATGAAGGAGTCATTTTTATTTTCAAGTCTTGTTATTTAAGAAATACATTTCATAAGACTAACTGCCATACATAGTGATTCTATTAATGGATCTGGGCAAAGCAAATTGAAAATCTTCTGGAAAGGATTCATCATTCTAGATGTCATTAAGAACATTTATGATTCATGGGAGAAGGCCAAAAATATCAACATTAATAGGAATTTGGAAAAGGTTGATTCCAACCCTTGTGGGTGACTTTAAGAGATTCAAGACTTCAGTGGAGGAGGTCATACATATGTGGTGGAAACAGCAAGAGAACTAGAATTAGGAGTGAGGTTAGAAGATTTGACTGAATTGATGGAGTCTCATGATAAAACTTGAACAGATGGATCAGCAAAAAATGTGGTTTCTTGAGATGAATTCTACTCCCAGTGAAGATGTTGTGAACCGTTAATATTAAAACAAAGAATTTAGAATATTACATGATCTTACTTGATAAAGAAGTAGCAGATTTTGACTCCATTTTTGATTGAAGTTCTACTGCGGATAAAATATTATCACATAGCATTGCATGCTAAAGAGAAATCTTTCTTGCAAGGTAGTGTCACTTGATGTGGCAAACTTAATTGTTGTCTTATTTTAAGAAATTGCTCAGCCACGCCAACCTTCAGCAACCACCACACTGATCAGTCAGCAGTCATTCACGTTGAGGCAAGATCCACCTCCAGCAAGATTATGATTCACTGAAGTCTCAAATAATCATTAGCGTTTTTTAGCAATACAGTACCTACAGGTATTTATATGTATTTATACATAGTACTATTGCACACTTAGTAGAATACAACATAGTGTAGACATAACTTTTATATGCACCAGAAATACAACCAATCCGTGTGATTTGCTGTATTATAGTATTCGGTTTATTGCAGTGGTCTGAAATTGAATCACAATGTCTGTTAGTTATACCTGTCTTAAAAATAATATTCTGCTGGACTTGGTGGCTCACGCCTGTAATCCCAGCACTTTGGGAGGCTGAGGTGGGCAGATTACTCAAGGTCAGGAGTTTCAGACCAGCCTGGCCAACATGGTGAAACCCTGTGTCTACTAAAAATACAAAAATTAGTAGGGTGTGGTGGCATGTGCCTGTAATCCCAGCTACCCAGGAGAATGAGGCAGGAGAATTGCTTGAACTCGGGAGGCAGGGAGGTTGCAGTAAGCCAAGATTGCACCACTGCACTCCAGCCTAGGCAACAGAGTGAGACCCCCATCTCAAAAAACTAATAAAAATTAAATACACAAATAAAAATAAAAACAGTATTCTAATTGAATAAGCAGATTACCTTTTATGGTTTTGTTTACTCTCAAATATACAGAATTTTTTTTACATGTAGATAAACACCTATTTTTAGAGTATTCTTTGAGTAATTTCTTTATTTTCCAGTTCATTATCATGCTATCACAACTAACTATATAGTGGTTACTGCGGAGTTTAAAAGCACACTTTTAATCTGTAGTGTGTTCAGTAAGCATTTACTGAGCAATTGTTATGTTCAGAGTATTAGACATCATATTCTTCATTAAGGAATCACAATCTAGTTGGATAACACCAGACTTATAACTAGAGGAAAAAAATAAAATATAATACAGAAGAACAAGATCCAAAAGTCAAATGAATACATCAGGCCACATTTTCTAAAGAAACTTAGAAAGAAGGGAAATCACAGAGCTTCATAGGGGAAGAATGGGGCTTTATATTTTGTCTTTAAATATAGTTAACTTTACTAGTGCTTTATATGTAATAGCTATTGTGCACAGTTCTTCAACATGTCTGATCTTGAAAGAAAGATAAAATGCAGAAAAATATAGACAGTGTGTGACTCCTACAGCCAAACATGCTATTATACCAGCAACCTAGAAAACTAGTCTATCTAGAGCAGTGTTTTCAAATAAGAGATCAATGAAAGTGAAGATCAAAGGGAGCTGTGTTGCAGAAAGCTCACTGTGGCAGAAAAACACTGACCTGGTTGTTAGGGTGTTCAGGGTTCGATGTTAGCGTCCATTGTTCAGTTATACCACATAGACAATCTATTTCACCTTATGCTTTTCGTTGCTATTATGTGTAAGATGTGGTTAGTGCACTTGATGGACTTGATGCTTTTAGCTCTAAAATACCACGGTTTAATGCGGAGTCATTGAAGATTTTGATGAGGAAGAGTGATGTGCAAAACAATGGCAAATATGTCATATATATGTTGGAGGAGAGTGAATTTGGAGGCAAAGAGAACAATTAATAGAACATTGTAATTTATCATGCCTGAAGAACCATTCTTTCAGCTTATTAATACAATGATGGTGTGCTTTATTTAACATGCTGTTAATGTGTGTTTTCTTCAATGGATATTTTCTTTGTTGATGGTATTTGTGATTTTAGAAACATAAAGTTGATATTTTAGTTTGCCTCTTCACTTTTACAACTTTATATTTCTAAATAACTTGGCCTTAATTTTAATTGTAAAGTATCTTTTCTCTCATTTTTAGCACCCTAGCCTACTTTCCATTCTATTGATATTTCTATTTGAATTTTAGATAATTGTTATTATTTTTCCCATGTCTTTGAAGCCATCTATACTTTTAAATAAAATCTCATTTTCTTACTTCTTAATTTCCCTAACGAATTTTATTTCTTTGAACTTATTTCTGTTTTGTTAAAATTATTCATTCTAGAAAATAAAATACCATCTGTTTTTATTATTATTACAGATGTTTTCCATTCAAACTTACCCATCTTTCAATGTTTATCATAATTCTGTGCAGAAAAAAGTTTATATCAGTTATCACCTAGAAGAAGTTTGAACATTTTGTGAGTATATGACCCAGCACAGATATAGAAATTTAAGTCTCACATAAGTTTAATATCTGGTGCTTAGGCTGTTTTATTAAGTTGATAAATTACATATCCTCTATTTCTATACCAGCAGTTAGCATTATGGTTTTTTTGTTTTTGTTTTTTTCTGTATGGGATTAGATAGCAAATACTTTATGCTCTGTGGCCCGTATGATCTTTGCTGTGATTACTCAGCTTTGCCATTGTAGCACAAAAGCAGCATAGACAATAGATAGAATGAATATGGCTGTACTCCAATAAAACTATTTGCAAAAAAAGGGGTAAGCTAGATTTTGCCTACAGGTCATAGCTTGCAGATCCATATTCTATGAAATCAAATATTTGATAAACTTCTATGTAAACATTATTTCTTATTTTCAAATAAAATGAAAAAAAATTTACTCCTTAGATTATTTTATATTATAAACCTAAAAATTATATTATTGGTATCCATAATTTAGCACTCTTATAGATTAGGTACTTATAAGACACAGTCATTACATTACATGAAGAACACTTATTTATAGCTTAAACTTTAACAGGATGATAATTTTACTCTCTAAATGATCAAAATGATAAATATCACTTCCTAGTTTTAGGACTCGACAGGAAAAAATAAATTTATTTGGGAGTTTTATGGCTAAAATTATATTTTTATTTTTTTTTCATCTAGCATAAATGGGTCTGATGAAGCTTCTGAATCAGTTACATATATGTCTCACAAATCTGAGTGGTGGAAACAGAAGTAATGTATTTATTAATTAGACATTATTTTGAGGAAAATGCAGAAATCCACTAGGATGAGTTCAAGTGAACAAAGGACTTATTATAAAATATTGAAGAACCTCACAGAACTCAATTTCAGAAATATTACTGAGCCTCCTGAGGAATAGGAAGTTATCAAAGATGTATTCTCTCAAATTCTCTCTTCCACTTTAGTATCAAAGAGTTTTCTCTCTGTTTGTATGCATTACATCTATTCCATTGTCCTCTCTGAAGGACACCCATGATGGAAAAGTTTTAATGTTTGTTCTTTCATAGTTTTGGCATGCACAAAGTTTTTGGCTTGCCATAGTACTGATTCTGGATCTCACTTTCCCAGATCTTTCAGTTCCAGTGCTCACTGTCTCCCAGATACAGTGATTACCCCCTTAATTCAGAATCTGAACAAGCATGCTAACTGCCTACTGGCTGGCAATGGCTTGCTTGGGTTGAGTCAGTTCCATTTCATTTGAAAAAAACAAGCTATGGTCAGTAAGGGTAGGGTCATATGACCTGATGCCAAATTTTAAGACACTCTAGGCTGAAATACATTTTTCTGAGAGGACCTAAGGGCAATGAAGGAAAATAGACTGATATGCTTGCTACAACATGAAAAATAGGATTTTCACAATTTGGGGAATTATTACTATTAAAATTTAAAACGAGCTCTTTTTGTATTAGAGTTGATAAGAAGTAAGTTTCTTGACAATAGTCAGTAGCTGAGAGGCCAGTGTGCTGTGGATAAGCACAAAGTCCTTATACTTTCCTAGAATAATCCCAGACTCAGGGGACAAAAGGGAGGTTGTGATTCAGGATCAAAGCCTTCATGTGAGAGGATGGTGAGGTGGTTAGTAGGTATCAACAAGGAGTAGGATTTGTTCTGAGAGGATGGAATAATAATGGTGGGGAAGTGACACTGAGAAGAGAGAGTGTTGTGGACTGTGAAGAAATAAGCAGCCTACACGTTAGAGTTTTAAGATGAAGAGGTACCTTGGAGGAGATCTATTATAATTATGTCCTAACACTTCTCTAGCCATAATTAAGTGGTTTTAGTGTTCTACGGCCCCTTTCTCTTTCTTGCCTTTGTGCCTTTACACAAACTCTCATTTCTTGCAAATGCTTTTTCCATCTCACAAGCTATAGTGAAATTACTAATCCACTGTAAGACCTTTCAGATTTATCAGGCAAAGTTCTTTTCTCACTTTTCCACATTCTCAAGCCACACTGCTCACAAAGATGGTTATGACATCATTTTTAATTGCATATTCAAATGTATAAATTTGACAGTAGACTTCGAGCTTGCAGATAAAAACTATCCATCTTCAAAATGCACACTTTCAGGCACACAGTAGGCATACAGGAATAACTACAAAAGCCCCATAAATTTAATTGGAGTGGATCAATTTTAACCCTGCTAAAGGAATAACGAGATTTTGTGAAAAACAGCTATTGATGTCGGTGGCTTTGATGGTGCTGAAGGCAGCTTCCAGGTGTAGGGTAGAATTTAGGAGGTACAATGTCCCATATGGCCAGTAGAGACTTACTTTCTTAAAGGATGGTCAAAAAATACTTTGACAGGTGGTGAAAGGATGGTGGCCATATGTGGGTTCCACAGAGAAAGAATCAGAGCCTTAGCAACAGCAGATGCCAAAAAAAAGAAAAGAAAGAAAAACAAAAACAAAAACAAATCAAAACAACAGCTAAGGTTGAACGATAGAGTGGCCAAGTCAGAAAAGAGTTTCTGGGTTACCTCCACCAGGAGCAGCATTAATATTGCTGCTCTTAAAGGTTTTTAGTATGGAATCTGGGTGCTGCAGACATAAATATAAGTAAGATAAAACCCTCCTAAGGTACCTCTAAGGCACCTTCCTAGAAAAAAATAAGGTTATTGTGTTACCTAGAGAGGGTATGGTTGGTGTTTGACCTAGACCTATTGGATCCCTTTGTCCATAATTGTGCCTCCCTCTTCTGTGTGCTTTCACTTCCGCCAGTTAGCAACTGTGTTTCTTTGTGAGAAGACATCCCCTAGTGTCTTGGAGTCACTTGACCCTCAAAAACCAGAAATGCCTGGTGCTTTACATTCTCCTGGGACATCCAATGGTCTGAGGAACACTGAGGTATAACTTACATACCAGAATCGTCCCATGGAATAAGGCTGAAGGAGGCCTCTGTAGGATTTCACCTGAGATTGTACTCTTGCTTTGCTTCCTCCTGTTCCTTGCCCTGCTTTCCCTTCTCACTTACTGTTTGCATCTCAAAACCCATTCTTAATAAATTTTTTGGGCACAAATCCTCATCTCAAGGAGTGTTTCTGAATTAACTTAATCTAAGGCAACTGCCTGGGAAAAAAATATGGCTATTGTGATAGGTAGAGAGGACAGTTCTGGAAAAAGGACAGCCAGAAACAATTCAAATTTGAACATAAAAGGACATTGGATACTGTAGATAATTTATGTAAATTAAAGAAATGAGCAAACTGGTTGGCGAGTCACAAGAATAAAATAATGTGGAATTCTTGCTTACTTTACCTCAAAATCAAGTCATAGATTTGATACTAGAAACTGCATTTTGAAATTCTTGTTACAACCATAGCAATTGAGAAGAAGGCAAACTGAAGTTAACAGAAGGTGAAAGCTATAACTAACGCTGAATTTAAAAAACACTTTTAATGTTGATACAAATCCTCAGAATCAGAATAAGGTCAATAATAGAGTGCTAATTTTCATATCCAAAGACCAACCATGTCTTACTTTTACATGACGTATCTTTTACCATAAGAAAGTGTTCAGTTTCCTTTATTCTTGATATATTATCCCACTAATTTCATCAATAACCATCTTTGAAGTCACCTAATATTTCTGAGTTAATTTTTTAAAGGAGTTCCTCTACCTCTCCATTCCCTTTAAGTTCTCATATTCCCAAGATCTCGTGGCTTGCATCTCTTTCTCTCCATGCTTCTTTTCTGAGGCAGTATCATCCATGCTTATGATTTACTTTTTCTTCCATAGGCTAATAACCTCTAAGTATTTCTAGATACAATCTTTGTTCTAAATGTCAGAAATGTGTAGATTGTTTATTTGCCACCTCTATCTGTTAGAAATTCAAATCCTATACTCAACATATTCACCACTAAATTCATTTCTTTATCTTCTACTCTCTTTTTTGAGTTCTGTATCTTGCTTACCGAACTCAGTTATTCAACAACTCGTTGTCCCTTGTAAATCAAGTCAGAAGTCTCAGAGAAATTCTAGACATCTCCATCTCTCTTAGTGTTACACAAATCCTTGTCAGTCTCCACTCCTTTAGTAACTGTCAAACCTTCTCTCTACCTTTACACCATAGTCATAACGTAGGCCATCAGTTATGCAACACTTAGATACCTATTGGGGTATTATTTGAGCCACATTCATAATTTTAAAATTTCTGATAGCCACATTAAACAAATTAAAAGAAAACATGGAAAGTTACTTTTAATAGTATATTTTATTTAACCAAATATATCCAAAATGATACTATTTTTATAATATACTTAGTGTCAAATACTATTAATAAGATACTTTACATTATTTAATTTTTCTTTGGCACCCAATGAGTATTTTCCACTGACAGCATATGTCAATTCTGACTACCATGTTTAAAGTACAAAGTAGTCACACACAACTAGTGGCTACCATATGGTTAGCACTTATCTAAACTATTGGCATAGTCTTTCTCTCCCTGCAAGCCTATTCTCTACTTCTTGAATGACATTTCTAAGATTCAAATCTGGTCTTGGTACTTCTCTGTTTTAAATATTTATCCATGGCTTACAGGATAAAGTCACTCCTTTTCATATCTCCTGTAATCCTCTATGTTCTCTTAACTTCCTAACCCTTCTTCATCTCTTTTGAAGCCCTGGTTCATGTCACCATTGAATTTACTGATCTTTATTATGTCTCTGTGAAGTTATTTAAATAATCTTTCTGTTCTCTACATCCAGGAATTTTTCTTCCCCTCCTTTCTTTTGTCTTCTTAATAATTTCTACTTAGTCTACTCATTTTAAAAAGTTATATACTGGACTCCTTCCATGAACTCCACCTGTATCCCCATACCAAGAAATTGATTGCTCTGTTTCTCCACAGTACTTCAATTATTGTTCAAAAAGACCACCTATAATACTATGCAAAAATGTGTTTTACATTGTCTCTTCATTACACTTTGAAATCCTTGAGGGCAGAGATAGTGCCTTGTTTAGTTTGAACTCCCAGGCACAATAAAAGTCAATAAATTCCTGCAGTATAATGAACAGAAAAAATAAGTACATTTTATCGAGCAAAACCTCACCAATTACGGAATCACAGGTTTCACAGGTGGCCTGCTATATACCAGTTTCTCCATTTGTGCATTGCATTGGGCTTCCACATTTACAGGGCACAATTCACATTACAGACTTAATTTAAACTAAATGAGAATGGGTATGTGGAGTCCCATGGTTTCCTACCTGGAGCAGCAGAAAGATCCTACTTCTATTTAAACTCTCATCTCCACAAGGTACTCTACACACTGAAGAAGGCACACAAACAGAGTTACCAACTAACGTACACATTTACACAGGGCTACATTCTATCCATACCCCGCTCTGGATATTCCCTGGCATGACTTTTCTTGTCTGTCAGTATCAGTTGAAGACATAATGGTTACCACCACCTGTCTCAGAATTTGACATAAACATCTTAACTGGGGCAGGTGAGTGCAGAGTATGGATGCCACCTGTGACATGTGTAAATCACTTTCCAAGGGTTTGTGAGCAGGAGGACTAAAGAAGCCAGTCTGATATTGACCCAGCCAGGTCTATACATTTTAAAAGTAATTTTACAAAGTCTCTGTAAAGACTAGCCCCCCTTGCTTACAGATGGAGATTCCAGGATGCAGGAAGTCTTCTGAACATGATTCCCATTATTTTCATGAAAGTCTATCTATTGCCACAATAATATTGCATAACACACAACCAAACATTTTAGTATCAAGCAAAAATTATCATTAGTGTAGCTGATGTCTGCAGAGATAAATTGATCTGGACTGGATTCAACCAATTTTGACTGAACTTGTTCATCTGTCTGTGGTAAGATGTGAGTTAGCTAGGTAGCTCTTGATTAGGATCACCTGCATTTTTAGAGATTGGCTGGCTGTTGACTCGTCTTAGGATAGCCTCAGCTGGAACAATTTGGGAGACATCTCAGTTTTGTTCCATATCTTGCATCCTGCAGCAAGCTGGCCCAAGCAAAACTTTCTCACAGTGATGATAAAAGACAAACACAGCAAGCAGAAAAGCACAGATGTTTCTTGAACGTCTTCTGGCATCAAATTTGCTACCATTCTTGCAATCAATACAAACCACATGACCAACCCTAATGTCACACTTGAAAAGCACTACAGAGTATGGGTATGGATAGAAGGAGGAGTGAATAAATCAAGCGTTTGATACAATAATTCCAACTCACAGGAGTGTATATATAACCAGGTCAACTGGTTAGAAGACAGCTTATCAAAACTGTACCTCAATTGTTCATTTATTTTTCATAGAATATATATTTTTTAATTTGAATGTTTAAGCCTGAAAAAGTGTTGATGCTTTAACACTTTTCTGTTCTGTTTTTAGTTATATCAACCATACCCAGTCAGAGTGAACGGTCTTATAAATCTTAGAACAGAGGGAAAGTTTAGGCCCAGGACCAACATGGAGAAGCCATAGAAGACGTAAGTTGATGCAGCCTTACTTTTCAGTTTATGTGAACTGACCCTCAATTATGAAATCAATCGTGGGATGTCCTGCTGAATTCCTGATATCTACTTTTATCCCTCTCAGTTCTTTCCTAGTAAGTACTACAAACTCTATTTTTTTCTGCTCTAAAAACCCCTGGCCATTCTGAAATGAGGAAACTCATATTCCCTGAATTTGGATATGTCAAGAAATGTGCATCTACTGAATGAAAACAAACCCAAATAACAGTTTGTAATTTTTAGAATAGTATATTTTGAGAAAACACATTCAGACTCTGTAGAAATTCATCCTGGACTTGACTTTGTGTGTTTTACTTTGTAACAGTGCATATTCTCTGACTGAATATTGAGCTGTTTCACTGATAGGATTCTAACTGTAAATGAAAAACAAATGAGTTTGTGTTTGGTTTTTTTTAATCTCCTCATGGTTATCAGCAGGCAGACAGTCTTATGGTCTCATTGACTGCTATATTGGTGGAGATGCTAATGATCTAAATCCAACAGATGCTTGGAAGCATGACACAAGTTAACATATGCAACCAAACAGAAATAAAAAACATGGGCTGTTTGACATACACATAGAGAAGGCTTCCTATAATTAGAGATAATTACCAATGTTAGGAGAGCAAAAGCATCTTTTTTGGTCCTTGAAAAGCTAAATATAAAATGCAAACAGACACCAGCAGGTACACTAAATTTACAAGACGCAGAAGGGGCTAAGCCATTTTTTATAGTTATTTGGCTTCTTAGCATTTTATGTACACTTTCGAAGTATACCTTAAATAAATCATTTGTTACATATAGTTTCCAGCAGCATAATTTATTTTTCTTGGGTCGACACTCATTCCTTGTAGTCAAAAAAAGAAAAGAATCATGGTGTACTTCTACAAAATAAAAACAAGTTTTATCTGTAAATGTATTCCCATTGGATTGCTTTACATGAGACCGGCTTTCAAACAAAATTTACATTTCAGAATTATAGTAGAAACATTAAAATACCAAATACAGACATAATACAATCTCTCTCACTCCTGTTTAAGCTTCATCCTAATTTGCCTACGTTATTTAATTTCCACAGATATTTTAACTGTTTTTAGCTTCACTTCCCAATTTTACATCTAGTACATAGCACTCATACAATCCCTATACTTATGATATGGTTAGATTTTGTGTCCCCACCCAAATTTCATCTTGAATTGTAATCCCCATAGTCCCCATGTGTCAAGCGCAGGACCAGGTAGAGATAATTGAATCATGGGGGTGATTTCCCCCATGCTGTTCTCATGATAGTGAGTGAGTTCTCATAAGATCTGATGGTTTTATAAGCATCTGGCATTTCCCCTGCTTGCACTCACTCCATCCTGCTGCCCTACGAAGAAGGTACCTGCTGCTTCTTTGACTTCAGCCATGATTACAAGTTGCCTGAGGCCTCCCCAGCAATGCGGAACTTTGAGTCAAAATTTCAAAGGAAAGTCTCTTTCCTTTATAAATTACCCAGTCTTGGGTATTTTCTTCATAGCAGTGTAAGAATGAACTAATAAAACTGACAAACATTTTAATAACTTAGGCTTGAGGCTTTAGGTATAACAGGAACTATCTGCAAATGAAAATCTTTGCCCAGTAACTGTGTATTTTTACTATCCCTACGTATAGATAAGACAGCATTCTTTTTAATTTGTTTTTATTTTTCTGTACCCATAGCAAGGCAGATGGAATTACTCTTAAAACAGCCGTGCTCACTCCTGAAACTGGTCCTCAATGTGCATGATCTGGTGTTTTATTGTTTTCCTTGTACGGATCTTTCACCTCCCTGGTCAGACGTATTCCTAAGTATTTTGTTCTTTTTGTGTAAATTGTGAATGGGACTGCATTCCTGATTTGGCTCTTGGCTTGACTGTTGTTGGTATATAGGAAAGCTGGTGATTTTTGTAATTGATTTTGTATCCTGAGACTTACTGAAGTTGTTTACCCACTTAAGAAGCTTTGGAACGAAGACTAAGGAGTTTTCTAAATATGAGATCATATCATCTGCAAACAGGGATAGTTTGACTTGCTCTCTTATTTGGACATCCTTTATTTTTTATTTATTTATTTTTATTGTACATTAGGTTCTGAGGTACATGTGCAGATCATGCAGGATTGTTGCATAGGTTCATACGTGGCAATCTGGTTTGCTGCCTCCATCCCCCCATCACCTACATCTGGCATTTCTCCCCATCTTATCCCTCCCCAGCCTCCCCACCCAACGCTGTCCCTCCCCTAACCCCCACAATAGATCCCAGTGTGTGATGCTCCCCTCCCTGTGTCCATGTGTTCTCATTGTTCAACACCCACCTATGAGTGAGAACATGTGGTGTTTGATTTTCTGTTCTTGTGTCAGTTGGCTGAGAATGATGGTTTCCAGATTAATCCATGTCACCACAAAGGATATGAACTCATCATTTTTTATGGCTGCATAGTATTCCATGGTGTATATGTGCCACATTTTCCTTGTCCAGTCTATCATCTTATCTTGCCTGGTTGATATGGCCAGGACTTCCAATATTATTTTGAATAGGCATGATGAGAGAGTGCATTCTTGTCTTGTGCTAGTTTTCAAGGGGAATGTTTCCAGCTTTTGCCCATACAGTGTGATGTTGATTGTGGTTTTGTTGTAGATGCCTCTAATTTTGAAGTATGTTCCTTCAATACTTGGTTGAGAGTTTTTATCATAAAGAGATGTTGAATTTTTTCAAAAGCCTTTTATGCATCTGTTGAGAAAATCACGTGGGTTTTGTCTTTAGTTCTGTTTATGTGATTAATCACGTTTATTGATTTGTGCACATTGAACTAACTCTGCATCTCAGAAATAAAGCCTACATATTTATGGTGGATATGTTTTTTGATATACTGCTGGATTTTTTTTGCCAGTATTTTGTTGAGGATTTTTTTCATCAATGTTCATCAAGGATATGGCCTGAAGTATTTTGTTGTCCTTGCATCTCTGCCAGGTTTTGGTATCAGGATGATGCTGGCCTCACAAAATGAGCTGGGGAGCAGTCCCTTCTCCTCAAGTTTTTTGGAATAGTTTTAGCAAAAATTGTACCAGCTCTTCTTTGTACATCTGGCAGGATTTGGCTGTGAATTCATCTGGTCCTGGACTTGTTTTTGTTGGTAGGCTATTTATTAATGATTCAATTTCAGAGCTTATTATTCGCCTGTTCAGGGATTCAATTTCTTTGTGGCTCAGTCTTGGGAAGGTGTATGTGTCCAAGAATGTATCCATTTCTTTTAAATTTTCTAGTTACTGTGCATAGAGGTGTTCTTAACATTCTCTGATGGTTATTTGTATTTCTATGGGTCAGTTGCAATATCCCTATTGTCATTTCTGATTTTTATTTGAATCTTCTCTCTTCCTCTTTGTTAGTTTAGCCAGTGGTTTAACTGTTATATATATATTTGTTTTTCAGAAAACCAACTCCTGGATTCATTTATGGTTTTAATTCCTTTTCATGTCTCAATCTCCTTCAGTTTAGCTCTGACTGTGGTTATGTCTTGCCTGATGCTAGCTTTGGGGTTGATTTTCTCTTGATTTTCCAGTTCTTTCGGTTGTGATGTTAGGTCGTCAAATTGATATCTCTCTAACTTTATGATGCGGACATTTAATGCTATAAATTTCCCTCTTAACACTCCCTTAGCTGTGTCTCAGAGATTCTGATATGTTGTATCTTTGTTCTCATTCATTTCAAAAAAGTTCATGATTTCTGCCTTAATTTCATTATTTACCCAAAAGTCACTCAGGAGCAGCTTAATTCCCATATTATTGCATGGTTTTGAGTGAATTTCTCATTCTTGATTTCTAATCTGATTGTGCTGTGGTCGAGACTATTTGTTATGATTTTCGTTCTTTTGTATTTGCTGAGGAGTATTTTATATCTGATTATGTGTTCTATTTTAGAGTATGTCCCATGTGGCCATAAGCTGCATATGTGTTCTGTTGTTTTAGGTGGTAAGTTTTGTAGATGTGTATCAGGTTCATTTAATTCAGGTCCTTAATATCTTTGTTAACTTTGTTAACCTGCTGCCTCAATTATCTAATACAGATGACACAAACAAATGAAAAAGCATTCCAGGCTCATGTATAAGAAGCATCAGTATAATTAAAATGGCCACATTGCCCAAAGCAATGTATACATTTAATACTATTCTTACTAAACTACCAATGACATTCTTTTCAGAATTAGGAAAAACTATTTTAAAATTCATAAGGAACCAAAAAATAGCCCAAATAGTCAAGGAAATCCTAAGCAAAACCAAAACAATGCTGGAGGCATTATGTTACCCAACTTCAAACTATACTGCAGGGCTACAGTAACCCAAACAGCATGGTCCTAGTACAAAAACAAACCCATAGACAAATGAAATAGCATAGAGAGCCCACTATAGAGAATAGAGAAATAAGGCCACACACTTATAACCCTCTGATCTTCAAGAAAGCTGACAAACCAAGCAATGGGGAAAGAACTCCCTATTCAATAAATTGTGTTGGGATAACTGGCTAGCCATATGCAGAAGATTGAAACTGGACCTCTTCCTTACACCATATATAAAAATTAATACAGGATGGACTAAAGACTTAAATGTAAAAGCCAAAACTATAAAAACCCTGGAATACAACCTAGGAGGTAATATTCTGGACATAGGAATGGGCAATGATTTCATGACAAAGATGTCAAAAGCAATTGCGACAAAAGCAAAAATTGACAAATTCGATCTAATTAAACTAAAGAGCTTCTGCACAGCAAAGGAAACTATCAACAGAGTGAGCAGACAACCTATAGGATGGGAGAATATTTTTGTAAACTATGAATCTTACTAAGGTCTCATGTTCAGCTTCTATAAGGAACTTTAACAAATTTACAAGAAAAAAAAAGCAAAGCACATGAACAGACATTTTTCTAAAGAAGACATACATGAGGCAACAATTATATGAAAAAAAGCTAAACATCATTGATCATTAGGGAAAGGCAAATCAAAACCACAATGAGATACTATCTCACAAGAATCAGAATTACTATTATTAAAAAGTCAAAAAATATTAGATGCTGGTGAGGTTGTGGAGAAAAAGGAAAGCTTATACACTGTTAGTGGGAGTGTAAATTAGTTCAACCATTGTGGAAAACAATGTGGTAATTCCTCAAATACCTAAAAACAAAACTAACATTTGAATATCCCATTACTGAGTATATGTAGCCATAAAAGTATATGTAGCTAAGTACTATGCAGTCATAAAAAGAATGAGATCATGTCTTTTGTGGGTACATGAATGAAGCTGGTGGCCATAATCCTTAGAAAACTAGTGCAGGAATAGAAAACCAAATTCTGCATGTTGTCACTTACAAGTGGGAGCTAAATAATCAGAACACATGGACACAGAGAGGGGAAGAACAGACTCAGAGAGCAGCGATTGAAAGGATGGAGAGGATCAGGAAAAATAACTAATGGGTACTATGTTTAATACCTGAGTAATGAAATAATCTGTATAACAGACACCTGTGACATGCATTTACCTTATTACAAACCTGCAACCTGCACATATACCACTTAACCTAAGATAAAAGTAAAAAAGAAAAAGATGACATCACCCTACAATATTCGGAGAATTCTTAGAGGGTCAACTCATATATCAACCATTTGGGGAAATCCTACTTGGTTGCTGCGGGCACATTTAAGGACAACGTTATCTGCCTTATCAGAGAACTTTAAAGAGTACCTTATTATATACATACCTCTGTATTTGTATTCCAATATCTCTATATTCATTCTTCTCACTAGATATTAAGATGTTTATCTTACTTCCAAATTGTCCAGGCTCTAACACAGGATCTCATAGTGTTAAAGCAAACTAAGTAATGGCCTGAAAGGACTTCATACTTCTATATTTGAGTCCTTGTGGATGAACTGTAACCTAGCTTAATAGTCAGATGAGATTGAAAACCTAACTCAGGAGTATGCATCTGTAATAATAACTGAGTCTTTCCCAATCCCAGTGGCCATACTTTAACAACTCATAGACTGCTAAGTGTATAAACTATGTTCCAATAAGGCAAACGCTAACCTGTAACCAATCCAGCTGTTTCTGTGCCTCACTATGGATTTCTGTATGTCATTTCCCCTTCTTTGTCTATAAATCTTCCACCACATGCTTTACTGCAATCTCTCTGAATCTGCTGTGATTCTGGGGGCTGCCTGATTCATGAATCATTCATTGATCAATTAAGCTCCTTTAAATTTCATTCAGCTAAAGTTATTCTTTATCAATATACATCCTGTACACAAGTTTTCAGAAAATGTCCCATAATTGCATGAGGATATTGAGAATTTAAATGCCGGTTTAATGCAGGAGTCAACAAACTGTGGCATAAGAGAAGACTACCTGTTTCTCTAGATAAAGTTTTAGAGAACATGACCATGCCCACTCATTTATGTAGTTTTGACAGAAACTATATGGTCTGCAAACCTAAAATATTTACTACCTGATATTTACTGGAAAAGTTTGCTGACCCCTGGTTTAGCACAATCTAGACAGCACAATTATGGAAATAAATAATATATACTTGGGGGTACAATGCCTCAACTTTGTCTAGGTACTAGTTATTGTACCAAGTAGTAACTTAAGCAATGCACTGTGATGGTCAGTTTTATGTACACACTTGGCTAGGATATAAGTGCCTAGCTAGTCAATCAATCTAATATTAATGCAGGTTCTGCTGTAAAGGTATTTTGTAAAGTCCATAATCTACTGATGGTAAGTAAAGAAGGTCATCCTAGATAACCTAGGTAGGCATGAAACTGAGGATTACAAGAATAATAAATTTCCAGCCTGCCTTTCCTGATAGCCTGCCCTGCAGATTTCAGATGTACCTTACGAGCCCTCATAATTGCATATGTCAATTTCTTGCAATAAATCCCTTTATATACATATACTTAATATAACACTTTAAAGGAGGGGTTCAAAATATAAGTACCATGGACGAGGATCCTACTTGTTCAGTTATTTTGGTTAAATCCTCACTGATTAATGTATCTTTGTGAACCGAAGAAGTTAAAGCTCACTCCAATAAAGGAGTTTATTCTCTGTCACAGAAAGGATGTATTAAAACATGTCAAAACCTTTTTATAGGAGGCTTGAGAAGTAGTATTATCATAATTTGGCCCTGAACTAATAAAAGACCTGATAAAAATGGCATTAAGATATTTTTACTAGATCATCTATTTCAATCCATTATGCAATTCTCATTTCTTTGATTTGAATATTGTCGAAGCTAACTTATTAACCAAAATTTTTTTTCTCTTAAAATCCCATGTAGTTCCTCTAACTCTGTGACATTCAAAAAATATACTAACTTTCCTCAGTGACAAAGGTTACTTCATAATTTATTAGTTCTGCCTGATGTTCAGTTGGGGGAAAAAAGTCAAACCAAATCAAAAGAAGAAAACAAACAAACAAACAAAGCTCATTTTTGGTTTGTGTAATCTTTTGTTTGGATGTATCAGCATTGTATTTCATTTTATGTGAAAGGAAAGAATTCCCTTTGACTTTGCTTATCAAATAAGCTTCCTTTATGATTGAGGGCAAAGACCTGAAATATTGTTTTTTCCAGCCTTCTGCTTTGCAAATAAGTTCCCCTCATCCTCTGACCCACCGCAAAATTCAATATTCACAGTCTTCATACTTCATTGTTTTCATTTGCCAGAAACCAAAATATAACATTGAAGGGACATTGGTCCATAGTACCAGGCCAAAGATCTACTTGACAATTAGAGTGACTCATTCTAAACAGAAAAGTTATTATTTATTTTTAATTAGCAAAAAATATTTGAATCTATGGTTATATTTTTAAAAAGGTATAGGCAATGAATTTAAGACTAATTTCATCATTCTTAATCTTATATATAAAATATTATATTAAATGTCATATTTCCTGGGTCTCATCTTGATTTTTAAATTATTAATTGTATTACTGACTAGTTACTTAATATCCTGGAGACTCCAATCTCTTCTGTGTAAGAACAATCATGATAATTTTGTTTACACAGTGTTATTTTTGGTATCAGGGCAAAGTTGTTGTGATAATTCTAGGGCAAAAGGTGATATTAATTTTGGTTTGGCTCTGTGTCCCCACCCAAATTTCATCTCGAATTATAATTCCCATGTGGTAAAGGAGAGACCTGTAATCCCCATATGTGAAGGGAGATAAGTGATTGGATTATGGGAGCAGTTTCTCCCATGCTGTTCTTGTGATAGTTCTCAGGAAATCTTATGGTTTTATAAGTGGAAGTTTTTCCTTTTTTGCTCTCTTCTCTCTCTTGCTGCCTTGTGGAGAACGTGCCTGCTTTGCCTTCTGCCATGCTTGTAAGTTTCCTGAGGCCTTCCTAGCCATATGGAACTGTGAGTCAATTAAATCTCTTTTCTTTATAAATTACCCCATCTTGGGCAGTTCTTCAAAGTAGTGTGAGAATGAACTAATCCAGGCAGTATCACAGATTATTTTTCAAGTATAATAATAACCATGGGTGTTTTCCTTAGAAAAACCAACATATTATCAATGATGTGAATTTTTTGCTCATGAGCACAGTATGTTCACAGTCCACTGGAACATTATCTTTGAGCTGGTCCATGGAACTTACGTTTTGAACTCCTTCTTTAAAGTGCTATGTTAGCTTAACGTAGTACTATTTTATGTAAATGTAATTATAAGCAATCTGAAATCAATAAAATAAGTGTTGCAGGCTTATGTTTTCCCCATTATTTTAAAGATATATATATTCACATGCATTTATTCATTTATTTCTCACAGCAAACTTCCAAAATAAGTACTATAATGATCCCAGTTCTATAGTTAGAAGAGAATAAGGCATAGAGAGGTTAGGTACCAGGACTGGAAATTGGTGAAAAAGCCTGAGTCCTGGGTTTGGAACCTTCCATGCTATGTTCTGTCCTGTATTTAACACAAGGGTCACACAAGAGCTTGCACTAGAGGAGGCCTTGATTCTGTTGATTGTGTGTGTGAACACCAGCCAGGGTTTCAGAAATCTGCACTATAACCATGCCTTTTTTAATTTTTAATTTTTGTGGGTACATAGGAGGTGTATATATTTATGGGTTGAGTTATTTTGATACACACATGCAACGCATAATAATCACACCAGGGTAAATTGGGTATCCATGGCCTCAAGCGTTTATCCTTTGCGTTACAAACAATTCAATTATACTTTTTAAATTTTAAAATGTACAATTAAATTATTTTTTACCACAGTCACCCTGTTGTGCTAGTGCATATTAGATCTTATCCATTCATCCTAACTATTTTTTGAACCGTTAACCATCCTCACTACCACCCTACAACCTCCACTACCCTTCCAAGCCTCTGGTAACTATCATTTTGCTATTTCCATGAGCTCAATTGTCTTAATCTTTAGCTCCCACAAATAAGTGAGAACATGCAGACTGTCTTTCTGTGCCTGGCTTATTTCACTTAATATAATGGCCTCCAGTTACACCCATGTTGTTGCAAGTGACTGGATCTTATTCTTTTTTATGGCTGAATAGTGCTCCATTGTGTACATTCAATAGTGTGAATAGTGCCGCAATAAACATGGGAGTGGAGATATCTTTATGATATCCTGATTTCCTCTTTTTTGGATATATACCTAGCAGTGGGACTGCTGGATCATATGGTGGCTCTATTTGAGTGTTTTGAGGAACCTCCAAACTGTTCTTCATAGTGGTTACACTAATTTACATTTCCACCAACTCTGTATGAGGCTTCCCTTTTCTCCACATCCTGGTCAACATCTGCTTTTGCCTGTCTTTTGGTTAAAAACCATTTTAACTAGGGTGAGATAATATCTCATTGCAGTTTTGATGTGCATCTCTCTGATGATAAACGATGTTGAACACCTTTTCATAGGCCTGTTTACCATTTGCATGTCTTCTTTTGAGAAATGTCTATTTTAATTTTTTGCCCATTTTAAAATCAGATTACTATACATATTTTTTTCCTATTGAGTTGTTTGAGCTCCTTGTATATTCTTGTTACTAATCCCTTGTCAGAGGAGTAATTTGCAAATATTTTCTTCCATTATGTGTGTTTTCTCTTCACTTTGCTGACTGTATCCTTTGTCGTGCAGAATCTTTTTAACTTGATACAATCTCCTTAGTTCATTTTTGCTTTGATTACCTGTGCCTGTGGGGTATTACTCAATAAACCTTTGTCCAGTTCAATGTTCTGGAGAATTTCCCCATGTTTTATTGTAGTGGTTTTATTTAAGGTCTGAGATTTAAGTCTTTAATTCATTTTGATTTGATTTTTGTATGTGGCAGGAATTTGAGGCCTAATTTCATTCTTCTGCACATGGATAACCAGTTTTCCAAGTACCATTTACTGAAGAGACTGTCCTTTCCCCAATGTATGTTCTTGGCACCTTTGTCAAAAATAATTTTCTATAAATGGATGGATTTATCCCTGGGTTCTCTATTCCATTCCACTGATCTATGTGTCTGTTTTTCTGCCAGTTTCATGATGTTTTGGTTAGTACAGCTCTACAGCATAATTTAAAGTTGGGTAATGTGATCCTACCAGTTATTTTCTTTTTGCTTAGCATAGCTTTGGCTATTCTGGGTCTTTTGTGGTTTCACATAAATTTTAGAATTTTTTTTCCTAATTCTATGAAGAATGTCATAGGTATTTTATTAGAGATTGCATTAAATCTATAAATTTCTTTGGGTAGTATGGACATTTTAACAATATTGCTTCTTTAATTCCATAAACATGAAATATTTTTCCATTTTGTCATGCCTTCTTCAATTTCTCCTATCCATGTTTTGTAGTTTTTATGGTACAGATGTGCCATTTCTTTAGGTAATTCTTAGGTATTTTATTTTTTGTAGCTACTGTAAACAGGATTACTTTATTGATTTCTTTTTCAGGTTGTTTGTTGTTGGTATATAGAAAAGCTATTAATTTTTGTATGTTGGTTTTGTATCCTGCAACTTTACTGAATTTGTCTATTAGTTCTAATGGTTGATTTTTTTTTTTTTTTGAGTCTTTAGGTTTTTTCCAAATGTAAGATCATATCCTCTGCAACCAAGGATAATTGGAATTCTTCCTTTCCAACTTGGATGCCCTTTATATCTTTCTCTTGTCTGTTTTCTCCAGCAAGAACTTCCAGTACTATGTTGAATAACAGTCATGAAAGTGGATATCCTTGTCATGTTCCCAGTCTTAGAGGAAATGCTTTCAGTTTTTCTTCACTCAATATGATACTAGCTATGAGTTGGTTGTATTTGGCTTTTATTATGTGGAGATATGTTCCTTGTGTGCCCAGTTTTTTGAGGTTTTATCATGAAGGGATGTTAAGCTTTATCAAATGCTTTTTCAGCATCAATTGAAATGATCATAAGGTTTTTTTCCTACATTCCATTGATATGATACATCACATTAATTCATTTGCATATAGTGAACTACATTTGCATCTCTGGGATAAATCCCACTTGGTTATGATCTATGTGTATCTTGGAATGATCTTTGTAATGCGTTGCCTTTAGTTTGCTACTATTTTGATGATAATTTTTGTATCAGTCTTCATCAGTAGTTTTCTTTTTTTGAAGTGTCATATTGGATCTCCATTATGTTATTTGTTTCTTTTCTCTTGCTACTTTTATAATCCTATCTTTATCCTTGACTTTTGATAGTTTAATTATTAAAGGTCTTAAGGTAATCTTCTCTGGGTTAAGTCGGCTTGGTGTGCTATAACTTTCTTGTACTTGGATATTGATATGTTTGGGGAATAACTTTCTACTCCTATCTTTCTCTACCTCTATAAGGCCAGTAACTCTTAGATTTGCCTTTTTTATGATATTTTCTAGATCACGTAGGCATACATCATTGCTTTTTATTCATTATCCTTTTGTTTCTTCTGTGTAATTTCAAATAGCCTATCTCTAAGCTCACTAATTCTTTCTTCTGCTTCACTGATTTTGCTTTTAGAAAGACTCTGACATATTCTTCAGTATTTCAATTAAATTTCTCAACTCAAGAATTTCTCTTTGATTTGTTTAAATTATTTCAGTCTCTTAAATTTATCTGATACAATTCTGAATTCATTCTCTGTGTTATCTTGAATTTCTCTGGATTTCCTCAAAACAGCTATTTTGAATTCTCTCTCTGAAAGGTCATATAACAGTCTCTCCAGGATTGGTCCCTGGTGCCTTATTTAGTTCATTTGGTGAGGTCACGCTTTCCTGGTGGTTTTGATGCTTGTGAATGGCTGTGTGTAGGCATTGAAGAATTGGGTATTTATTTTAGTCTCTGCATACTGGGATTATTAGTACCTGTCCTTCTTGGGAAGGCTTTTCAGGTACTTGAAAGGACTTGTGTGTTCTGATCCCACCCATATATGCATTAGGGCTCATCCCAAGCCTTGTAATGCTGTGGCTCTTACAGACTTGTAGAGGCACCACCTTGGAGTTCTTGGATAAGATCCAGAAGAATTTTTTAGATTACCATGTAGACTCTTGTTCTCTCTCCTTACTTTCTCCCAAGAAAATGGATTCTCTCTCTCTCTGTTCTGAGCCTCTTGAAGCTGGGGGTGGGGTGTCACAAGCACCCCTGTGCCCACCACCACTGGGACTGTGCTGGACCAGACTGAAGCTACCAGAGTACTGAGTCTCACCTAAAGAACACTGTAACCACTACCTGGCTACCGCTTATATTTGCTCAAAGCCTTGGGGCTCTACAATCAGCATGTAGCAAAGCTAGCCAGGCCTGTGTCTTTCCCAGCAGGGCATTGAGTTCCCCCAAGCCCTAGGTGAGTCTAGAGGTGCTATCCAGGAACTAGGGGCTAGAGTTAGAAATATACCTGGTGTTCTATTGTACTGTGGCTAAGCCAGCACTCAAACCATGAGACATAGTCTTTCCCACTGTTCTGGCCTCTTTCCACAGGCAGAGGAGCCTCCCACGAAGACCATCACCACAACAGGCCCACAAGTAGTACTGCCAGGCTACTGCCAATTTCGACTTAAGGCTCAAAGCCTCTTCAGTCAGTTTGTGTTGACTGTTGCCTGGCTTGGGACTCTCACTTCAGGGAAGTAGGCTCCCTTCTGGGCCAGGGCAGGTCCAGAAATGCTGTCTAAGAGTCAAGGCCTGGAATCAGGAACCCCAAAATCTTGCTTGGTGGTCTACTGCCTGTGGCCACACTGATATCCAAGGTGCAAGACAAAGTCCCCTTTCTTTTTCCCTCTACTTTCCTGAAGCAGAAGGTGTTTCTCCCCATAGCTGCCACATCTCGGAGTGTGCTGAGTCTCACCTGAAGCCAGCAAGTCTTGGAGTCTCATCCAAGTACTGATGCTGGTTATTCAAGGCCGAAAGGCTTGTTAGTCAACAGGTAATGGGTCCTGCCAGGACTTCTTCATACCCTTCAAGGTAGCAGGTTCTTTTCTGTCCCTGAGTGTGTCAGGAAATGTTGTCTGGGAGCTAATGCCTGGCAAGGTGGCTTCATGACCCTGACTTGCAGCACTAAACCTGAGAGGATTTCCATTTAGACACTCAATCCTGTAGTCAACATACACAGACACACAAACTTACATACATACACCCATACAACTCAGCTAAAATACTTGAGGAAAGGCATTGAAAATGGGAAAAAAGTGGTCAAATATATCCAATCTGTTTTAAGATATTTTGTGACTAATATTCACTGACTGAGTTTTGCACTTCTAATTATAATCATAGTCTTTTCAAGATCATTTTTCCTTTCAACCAGGAGTAGTAAATTGTTTTTATTACTCATTCCTAATATACACAAAAAGTTTCAAATTCTCTAAAACATAGCCCAACTTATTATCCTCTTTGTCACTATAATTATTACCATTAATTACTTTTTTCCAACTTGTTTTCTCATTTTTATAACCTAGAATGGAAAAACAAAGCAAGAAGAAAAAAATATTAAAAATATTTTTTAAATTGTAAATTATGATTTAGAAAACACAGGACAATTGTCCAGTTTTATTTTATTGCACTTCACCTTAGAAGTGGCCTATATTTTATTATTCTTTAAAAAATATGGATAATTTGATATGGTGGTAGGTTCACACTCCCAAAAAAATAGATCCAATATTCTAAAACATACTGATGTCACTATGTGATAAACCTGCACATGTACTCTCTGAATCTAAAATAAAAAGAAAAATTATTTAAAAAATAAAAGGTGCTGATAAAGTTAAGGGAAAAGCAATTTAGATGATGGTATAGAGATACTAATGCTAATTCTTAGGTAATATAACTAACTTAATGTAATTTCCCCAACCCCATTTGGACATTTTTGAGAAAAGTACAGATAGTTTTCCCAGAAATGAACTTCCCAAGTCTGTATAGAGTGCCCTGGATGGGGACACAATTTCTGATTATTCTCCTCTAGGTCTATAGAAGGCAAAAGGGCAAGGTATAATGTTGAGAAATTAAATACATATTTTTTCTGATTATACAGCTTTTTTTCTTAAACTTCTCAGTTCTTTAGTTACTGATAATCACTTCTCAAAATTGCTTGGGTTTTTTTTTTTTTCAGAATGTGTAGTATAGCAGTAGAAGCATAGGGTTCATGTTTAAACTGTGATGTAGCTGTATTACCAAACATGGAAGCAGTGACATTTCTATACTCCAACATGAAGCAGGTATCAACCATCTTCAGTGTGTTCTAAGCAGATTTAGAAAAAAATGCATTTCATGCATTATCAAAGTTGAAGTCATTTAAAAATTCCTTCAATAATATGGCCTGAATATTAGAAGTATTAATAAATAAAAACTCTCCTAGAGTTAAGCTTTATAAAAGACCTATCATGACATAAATTATTCTAATTTTGTTTCTTAAAATAAATACATTTAATTATCATTTACCCACAACTTCCTCAAATCATAGCTAAAATTTTGATAGCTATTCCCTATAGATCACATCTTTGTTAATTGATTCAATTTTACTGTATTCTTCACTTAAAAAGGGATAACTTTTTCTTGACCTCCATGTATTTTAAGCAACTTAACAAGAGCATGATTGTTAGTACAATCTACAAATATAAAGGCCATATGTAATAAAGGGCTGATTATTATAGTTTCATGTAATTCAAACAAAATGACTGAATATTTTTACTTGACTGTTCCCACAGCCTAATAGAAGTAATTCTCCTTTATGATCATTCTGTAGATGTTGCCTTTAAATGTGAAGTCAAAATTCTCTTTATTTTTTTAAACTTTTGTTTTAGGTTCAGGGGTACATGTGAAGGTTTGTTACACAGGCAAACTCATGTGACTGGGTTTGTTGTACAGATGATTTCATCATCTGGGTATTAAACCCAGTACCCAATAGTTATTTTTCCTGATCCTCTCCCTCCTCCCTCAAGTGTCTGTTGTTCTCTTCTTTGTATGCATGAGTTCTCATCATGTAGCTCCCACTTATAAGTAAGAACATGCAGTATTTGGTTTTCTGTTCCTGTGTTAGTTTGCCAATAATAATAGCCTCCACACTGCACTCTAGCCTGAGGAACAGAGCAAAAGCATGTCTCAAAAAAAAAAAAAAATAGCCTCCAGCTCCATTCACGTTCCCACAAAAGACACGATATTGTTCCTTTTTATGGCTGCATAGTGTCCTATTGTGCATATGTACCACATTTTTATAATCCAACTTGTTACTGATGGGCATTTAGGGTGATCTCATGTCCCTGCTATTGTGAATAGTGTTGCAATGAACATTCACGTGCAGGTTCACACAACCAACAAGCATATGAACAAAGCACAATATGCCTAATTGTTAGAGAAATGCAAAACAAAACCACAATATACCATCTCATACCAGTCAGAATGGCTTTATTAAAAATTAAAAAAAAATACGGATGTTGGTGAGGTTGCAGAGAAAAGGGAACACTTACACACTGTTGGTAGGAGTATGAATTAGTTCAACTATTATGAAAAGCAGTATGGAAATTTCTCAAAGACTTAAAAGCAGAATTACCATTCGACCAAGCAATCCCATTACTGGGTATATACCCAGAGGACTATAAATCATTCTGCCAACATTCTCTTTAAATAGTTTACAAATAATGCAAATATATAAACATATGACTTCACACTCTAGACTACACTATTTTTGCCATTAATACATATTATTTCCACAAAATGAATACAATACCACCCACATACTAAGATTCAGGTAGCACTTCTACCCTCCAAAATATCTCATTTACCAGTCCCCCATTTCTGAAATTTCACTATTAGAATTGTATATTGCTGATTTCTCTTCCTGCTTGAAACACAGTTAATTCATAAATATTATGGCCTGATATGTAGAATGATTTAGTATGGAGACATTTAGTTACAGCAGATTTTGCCACATGTAAAATAGAGTGAACATTATGGCTCTAGAAATCATAATAAAGGAAATAGCATCAAATGAGAAAATGAGTCGTTGAAAAACATGCTTCACCAGGTTCACAAACTTATCAGCAGCTAATTAGTTCTGGTATAAAACAAAACTATATTGTTTTTGAGTGGTCTACGTTAAAGGGGATTAAGCTAAGGATGTTGGAAACCACTTCTCAAACAATAATAACAAAATAAAGGTTGTTTGAATGTTTTATGTAGATATTGGAAGAAAAACATTTTTCATTAAATATTAATGATGAAGGGAAAGAATTAGGGTATCAATAGAGAAGCAGCATTTTTTATGGCCCGTAACCTTTTTGCAGCAATTGATTGCAGTAGCCAAGGATTCATATATATTTAATTGTGATAAAATATAGTTAATTTGCTAATTCAGTTCAACATATATGCCTTACAAATGAAGGCTACCCTCAATTTACCTACTTGCCAGCACTATTCTTAAATAGTCTCTGCAATTTTCCATAACTACATTACAATTGAGTTAAGTAAGTAGAGACAAATGCTAAAATTAGTTCAGAGAAGAAACACTGACCTTGACTCTTACTTTTCTCAGACATATGTTTATTTATATAAAGTTAAAAGTACATGCAATACAAGATTTATTAATTATATACTTCAGAAAGTTTTCCAGTTTTTTGTCTTGCTTGTCTTTATCACATGCTTTCCATTAAAAATATTTATTTTTGGCAGAGAGATCCAAGATGGCCAATTAAAAACAGCTCAGGATTTTAGCTCCCAGTGAAAGTACAGAGAGCGAGTGGACGCCGCAATTTCAGACGAATTTCTGTGGACCACAAACTGGGAGATTCCTGGGGGAGGAGCCATACGTGTCGCCAGCGCAACTCTTTTGGCCGGCGCAGCTGTTTTGCCTGTGCCCTGGCACGGCGCAGCGCTTCTCAGTGTGGAGTATACGGACTGGGTGCCCTTTGAGTCAGGCTCGGATGGTCCCATCCCCACAAGGAGAACAGCAATTGGAAGCACTGAGGACTGAGAGTTTCACAGTAAGCACAGCTGAACCTGGGAAGGCCAAGCTCTGCGGGGAAGGGGTGTCTGCCAAAGAAAAACTAAGAAACAGAAGAAACTTCATCACCAACAAGCCGGACGTTCACTCAGACCCAATCTGAAAGTCCGCAATTACAAAGACGACAGGTGGATAAATCCACAAAAATGGGAAGAAACCAGTGCAAAAAGGCTGAGAACACCCGAAATCAGAATGCCTCTCCTCCTACAGGGGATCGCAGCTCCTCATCAGCAAGA